>JADBJO010033931.1:0-14063 GCA_016801955.1 Conus betulinus
CGCCTTTGTTTCGTCCAGAACAGGTAATGCAGATGGCGGCCCAGGTTGCCAGCAAAAACGCTCGAGTTCTCTTGTGTAGGGATGAATGTTGTCCCGCATGTATTGACTCTTGCTGTTGATGTGTTTTCGTGAGACACAAAGGAGACATTTTTGACATTGTGAAGACTTGAAAGATTTGCTGCCCTAAAGTTAGCTCCAATCGTCTAGTGGAGAACATTACGGACTCGGCACTCTTTCCTCTAAATGATTGAACCACAACTAGATTGCCTGATGTTCCTAGCCACAAACCATCTGCTATTGACCTGTCTTTGATTTCGCCATCATTAGCGACTAGCTGTACTTGGCAAGTTCATAGTAACACTTTAGGTGGCGATCACCTCCCAATTACCATTTCCTTGAGAGGGTTTACAATTTGCATGATGATACAAGGGATAAAATCCCAAAATTTGATTATAAACGAGCTGACTGGGATAAATTCACGTCCATTTTAATGCCCTTAATGTTAGTATGCTGGAGAACCCAGCTATGATAAAATGTATTGTAACTTTTTCTGAATCGGTCTTGAAAGCTGCAACTGAAACAATTCCAAAATTTAGTTAGACAAAATCCCTCTAAATATGCTGGCAAGGTCTGGTTGACGGAATCCTGCAAAGATGCTGTTAATAAAAAGAAATCAAAGTTCAAATATACACGTAGAAGACAACAAAAAAAAAAGTAGATGACTTACTCCCCATGAAACGGGCAAACAATGAACGTACGTGGGTTGTGTGCGATTGTAGGAAATGATTGGGATCCAAAAACTATGAAAAATTCTGTCTATATCAAAATACCTTGGAGCCTATGCACTCTTAAAAAGAGTCTATTTTGAGTCTTGTTATAAACTGTATAAAGATTCAGTAGTCTTTAAAGTGCGTGCACAAGATTCTTAACTAAGTTGCTGTTGAAGAACTCAGAAATCTACTCGTCCATCTAACTCGTCCATTCAAATTCGTAAACTGTGTACAAAAAACGTTTGTACATGTACACACATTTTGGAAAGTGTAAACTCTTTTATAGGCTTAAAGTTAACGCTCTTCGTGCAAAATTCCACAGAAATTTACAATTTTTAATTGTTCCTATTTCAAACTCTGCTCTTCTCTCCAACTTCCGACAAAAAAAAAAAAAAAAAAAAAAAAAAAAAAAAAAAAAAAAAAATCCCTACGCATTTTCCAGAATCTTCACGCCCTTTCTTACATTTGTAAATTCGTTGATATTAAGCCAAGTTGGCTCGTTCGTGTAAAGGTTGTTCCATTGGTAGTTGTTGTAGATGTTTGTTTTTCTTTTAAATTGTAGTGTTGCTGTTGTTGTTTTAATTTGTCTTTTAAATTGTTACATTTAGAACAGTATTTTCATTTCAATTGTCAAAGTCGCACACACACACACACACACACACACACACACACACACACACACACACACACACACCACACACACATACACTAACACTCGTGAGTAGGCCTATACTAGCATTTTGCATACACTATTTCCATTTCTCTCATCCACTCATTTCTGCGTTATTTTGTCTAATATCACTTTAAAGTGAAAAGACGTTAAATTGAAAGATCACACACACACACAAACGCGCGTTCTCGCGTTCTCACACACTCACATGACATCATGAACTGAATACAACAGACACTGACACAGCTCAGCACCGTGTCCCTCCGGTAACAACGTCTGGGAAGACCAGTATTCATGGGCAGACACAGCAGAATACAGCAGACACAATCACCACCAGCGTTGCTGAAGCACAGAATTCGTCCTTAAGACTTTCTGGTTGGACTGCCTGTCTGGAAGACCCGGCAGTGAAAGAATTCACCATTGACGGGTCATCAGGTCAGCTCCATGCTTTCTGTCCGGTTGGAGGTCACAAATGGGAGTGTCAGTTTATACTCAGTGTACACTCTGACTATGTCATGCGTTTCCAGATGAACGATTGCAGAAAAAGTGCTAGGGCCAGATATTCAGAACATTACAGTAACATCAGAGAAAAACCGGGATAAGGATTTTTACTGTCCAGGGTTTTCTGTCCACTATAGCATGACAGACACTGTCATGCTGAAGGTTGAAATGTGTTATCATTATAGGATCAGAAGAGAGGGGATCATGTCTTTGTCCTTTTCTGCTGTAAAGCGGTCTGAAAGGCAGCATCTGGAACTGCAACGCATTGATTTGTCTTCGACTGCTGGTGAGTTGATAATTTGGTTGTTAGAAAAAGTCTACTCTCTCTCTCTCTCTCTCTCTCTCTCTCTCTCTCTCTCTCTCTCTCTCATCTCTCTCTCTCTCTCTCTCTCACCTCCACTCACACCACACACACACACACACACACACCGAGCTCGCACTGTTTTAAATGTTATCTAGAGAGTTACACTTCCGGGGTTCACTTCCGGCACGCGCAGAGTGTAAACATCAACAAGTTTGAGCTCCGAAATCAAAGTGGAATTGTGAAGTTCCAGAGACATTTTTGTCAAATGTTACTGTCTCTAACCAGCACAATGTCGGCAGCAATACCTCTTTTCCTCCGGCTTGTTGTGGTGGATGTTTCCCTATATTTCTTGCATTTATGCCATCGTCGTGATTTAAAAAAAGGCCGCCTTGAACTTTCGGACATTGAGGGATACGTACGTGGCGAGACGGTGTCACCATAGGGTTGATCCTCTCTCTGTTGTACTACGGACATTTACTTCAGCGCTGCGGTGACGTTGAGCAACCCTGGACCTACTTCTGGGCGACAAAGCACCAGACCCGAGGCAGACCAGACTGAAGAGCGCCAGCGGTGGTTCATTGGCATCCGACTCCCTCTCCTTCCCGGATGGCTTCAGAACCCAGTCTATGCGATGTGCTGTCTTCCATTCAGGGCCTCAGTTGTAAGTTTGATGAAAATGAAAGCTGATTTGCGGGACACGAAAGAGATGTATACAGGACTACATGACGAAAGATTTTGTCTTTGAAGAAGGAGGTTGTTGATCCCAGACGTGAAAATGACAACCTCAAGGCACAGAATGATTGTCTGAATGAAAAAAAAAGTGTTAAAACTTGAACGAAAGTCTGACGATTTAGAATGTCTTTCAAAGAGAAACAATGTTATATTTCATGGTATTCCCAGGAGAGAACGGGAAACTAGGCAGGACTGTGAGGGCCTTGTCCATGACTTATTAACTGACAAATTAGAACTGCCAAAGGGCATACAGTTTGACAGGCTCCACAGGCTGAATGGCAAAACCGATTCACCGATCATTGGTTGTTGTACTTTTTTCAGGGACAAGGGAACAATTTGGAGTGCCAGGCATAGGTTGAGAGGTACCAAGGTATTCATCGGAGAAAATTTCTCTCAGCGAGTGAGAGAAATACGCAGAAAAACGTGTCCCTCACCTGAAAGATGCTAGAAAAGAAAAATAAGAAAAGTGTTAATGATCTTTGATCACCTGGTCATTGAAGGTGAAAAGATTACTTAGACCAGGACAACAACTGAAAATGTCCATCTTGAGATGTGGCCGGCCTGTTAAAGTAATTTCAGAACAGTGTAACTCATCAAATCTGTTCCATAACCAAAACATAAAGGGTAAAGGAAAAAAAAAAAGCATTGCACCGTTTAGCGGAGAGGGTAAGGAGGGACACATCACGTGCAGCTCGGGATGGGAGGGTGTGACTGCTGGGTCAATGTTCTCTGTTAAATGTAAAGTTCACGACAGAAACTGCTCGTGCAATGTGTCGGTAGGCAGAAGACATTCAGATGTTTTTGCAGTGATCAATAAATGTGTACCTGATGACGCATCGAATGTTGTTCACACACATAATGAAGAAATCGATGAAATGTGTGTCCTTTTCATGTTTGATGAACGTTTTTTTTCTTCTAAAATTGTGTGTGCAAAAATGAAAGAGTGATTGAGCAATAGCTTATCTTCTTCTTTGAAATGCATTACTTATCCTCGTAATGTGCCTGTACATGATGAAGGAGTGTTGGAGAATGCATTATCTCCGTTATCGAATGACCATTGTTCTTCTAATGTCGTATAGACAATGAAAGAGGCGAGTTATTATGTTTGCCTGATAAGCGTATGAAGACGCCGATGTTGTATGAATACCGCTTCATCAGAATACCAGTTCATACCCGAGTCAGTAGATTGTGCGTAATGCGCGCCTGGTATATCTCCCCCCTATTTCTTCAATCTAAGACACAAGAGCAAGCTTTGTTTATAATTGAATATTTCTTGCAGTCATTGCAACACCAAGCATGCTCTGTAAGTTGCTGGAATGGTGCTCGGTACTTATCCTTGGAATTCATTAGTTTATTATATATATATATATTATATATATATATATATATATATATATATATATATATATATATATGATAATATATATTATATATATGTGTGTGTGTGTGTGTGTGTTGTGTGTGTGTGTGTGTGTGGTGTCTGGTGTGTCTGTGTGCGTGTATGTGTGTGTGTGTGTGTGTGTGTATGTGTATGTGTTTAGTTTTATATATATATAATATATTATATATTTATATATAGACTATATATATATATATATATATATATATAATTGTGTTGCTAACCAACCAATACACTTTTAAAAAAGTGCTCAACCGGGTTGGGAGCGGCATCTGTTAAAACTTTGATTAAAATGTAAATGCTAAAACCTTTTTAGCATTACATTTCAATCAAAGTTTTAACACACACACACAACACACACAACACACACAAACACACAACACACACATATATATATATATATATAATATATATATATATATATTATATATATATATATATATATATGTGTGTGGTGTGTGTGTGTGTGGTGGGTGTGTGTGCTGTGTGTGTATCTGTGTGTCTGTGTGCGTGTATGTGTGCGTGTGTGTGTGTGTGTGTGTGTGTGTGTGTACATTTGTAAACAGTGATCTCTTGGTGTCTGTATCTGTTCATCACCTTATATATTCCGATTATCCAACATCTTCTGTAGTCATCATCCTCATTATGTGCGTGCGTATGTATGTCTATGTTGTCCACTAATCGGTGTGAGTATTAGATATCGTTTAAAGCGTTTTTCAACTAGTTTTTCGACCTTTGCAAAAAGCGTGCACGAGATTGTGTTGGATAGATAGATAATTCCATCTCGTCTGTGCACACTAACGCGTTCAAATATCTAGTGGCCCACAGATCAGCACGACAAACACTCTAAAATACCACAGTGACCCAAAACATATGCAGGACGCCACCTACTCAGCCCTTTGTGACGATGGTACTTGCATAGTCATGATGCCCACTGAAAGTGAGCATACCCCCTCCAGAGAGCACCACCACATCTGTACGACATAGTCGCCATAAAGTTAACAATACCCCCAGACACAAGGACGAACTAACCAAGGGCATAGATGTGGGGTAGAGAAGCAAAAGTGAAGTCACCATGAGAACAGTAGGGCCTCAGAAATGGAGACGATTCGTTTCATGCTGATTGGTGAGGATGAGGATATGATTAAAGCTATTGAATTCTACTTTGGTTTGAGACTGCATACTAGGGGCATATACTAGATTGAATACTAGGGACGTTCTCTGCACTTACTTTCAAAAGGCCTGCGACATACAAAACCTGAAGCGCGGGACAGGAAATTAGAGCAGCACTCCAAGAAATGCATCAATTGATTGAATGAAACTCGAATATGCGGTTCCAGCCTTCACAGCAGAGCCCATGCAAACTCAGCTCTGGGGTACTGGTCAGTCATAGGCTGAACAATCACACAAAGATAAACGGCCCTGATGGGAATCAAACCTGTGACCTTCCAGCCTGGCCTCTGCGATGCTAACCACTTCTCACCATGGCGGCTTGTTATAATCACCTTTCCCCTTGTGATCACCTGAACGTCACTTGACTCGTTCTTTTGAGATGTCTTGTTCTTCTAATTACTTTGTGAAACTTGTTTCTGCTATCCCTCCAGTTTTGGAAAAAAAAAGTGCGCCCCTTTGATGGAAACACTCACATGTTTTGTTTTAAAATTTCCCCCTGATAAAAGCGTTCTAGCCAGTTAAAAGCCAGAGGAGGTCAGCAAAGGGGTCTAGATCAATCTCCCTTTTCCTAAGGTGTCTGACATTTCTAAAACAGCAAGAACAACAACAGCCACTTCATGAACAACAACAGTAACAACAAACAGCAACAAAATAGCAGTTCATCCTCGTTCACTTTTGTCTCGCAAAAGAGGAAGGAAATAGACACACTTTAAATGTAGAAAACAGTCCCCTAGATTTTTTCCTCTTCTGAATTAATCCAAATAAAGGACACATGTAAACAGAAGCAGAATTTTTAGTTATAAAATGTCTACTTTACCATCGTGGCAATGGCACTTTGTTAGACTGATTTATGAAATAAGGCTGATTTCTTGGAACACTAAAATTACCGTGGTGTTACACGTGTCTTAAAAAAAAAAAAAAAAAAAAAAAAAAAAAAAAAAAAAAAAAAAAAAAAAAAAAATCTGTGTATCATCTTTCGTTTGGTCAGTATTGACCTCGCTATATCAGGAGGAAGGTATACAGATGAATGGGTTTGATAATGTCAGTATTGTCTTAAAATGGTTTATATGTTGCTGAAATTGCCATGGTGATTTCGCAGTTACAGGCTGCAAATATTTTCATCAATATCAACAGTTTTGTGTACCGCCAGGGTATTTCACTTATGTAAACATGCATATATCGGATGTTTTTGAAAGTACTAACATGAATGGTAAGTTGAGTGTGGAGTTTTCCCTGTTTCTTTTCCTTTTTCCTATATAAGTGGTCTAATATCATCTGGCGATAACAATACATTCAAAAAACCATTAACGTGAACTGAATTGATCACTTTTGTTAACTTACTAAAAGTCTCGTAACATTATTATTCAGCACAAACTATCTCAAGGTAATGACAGCAGCTCTACCCAATGCCTGTCATGGCTGTTTTCTCACAATGACTACTACACAAATACTGCAGTTTCATACTCATCCTCACGCACTCATCGCCTGAGCAACTTAAACTTCATACCTCTCACGGCCCAGCGTTTCTCTTCCTCAGCACTGAAGTGACTGTCGTATAATTCGCACACCCAAACCTCATTGTATGCACTTGGGACGTGTTTGTCGATGTGATCCCTTTCCAAGCTATTTGCATTTGTAAGTTTCATTCTACTCCATTACAGCCCTTTCAAAATGTTGAGTTTGTCTTGCCAGATTTAATTCGTTTGTGTTTTTCCTGCCATCATGAGCAATCCGTAGCCAGACTGATGGGGTTCCATCACCTATATTTCTCGCTCGCTGGACACATCAGTGCTTTCTACCCAAGCCCATAGCACTGCACAGTGTCGTCAACATCTACTTAAAGGTAGTACTACTGGCATTTCTGGGGAAGGGGAGAGGAGAAGCCTGCCTATGCAAACTTGAATTCTCAACACTGGAACTGGAAACGTGAAGGTTAAAAGCATACAACTCAATGCAGCTGGAAACAAAATATGCTGATATGAGAGAACTTCCCTCCTACCAAGCCCATTCTCCGGAATGTCCCTCTCTTTAGTGTTGTCTACTTGCATTTGAATACATAGCTTGCAACTGAATGTCCTGTTGAATTACCTTTCATGGCTGGTGTTGTGATAACTATGAAATTGTTGTGGTGCAGGATATATACAGTCACCAGGATTTGATGGGCCACCTTCATGTTCACAAATAGTACAGAGCTGTATTACTCTTACCAGACCACCTGACCACATCATCTTCCTGAGCCCTGTCAGATGAAAAAAGATGGCCGGAGATCTATCAAGACTTTCCTTGGTCCGTGTGGCTTGAGGCAGTGTTGTCTGAGACAGCCACAAACACACTCTTACCCTTTGTTTCTTTTCCCCGATGACTTTGGTGATGAAGCAAGCAATGAATCCCATCTGTCTTTATTTACTTACGAGACTAAGCGTCTTTTCCAGGTGTGTATTACTGTCCATTTAAACTACGCTTCTCTTTCCTGCTAGAGAATAGGAAACCTCGTCGAGTGCCAGGGCTCAGCCTGTGGAATTGTTCTCAGTCAGTGTGGCCCGATCTGTATAGACATTTTCCTTGTGATTACAAACCTCAGTGTGCGGAACAGGAAGATGAGTCCCATTGTCCCTACACCTCTGACAGGTGTGGACTAGGCAAGGTGAGGCAGAAACAACATTCTCTGTGTGCAATAGTCTTTTTAACGTGTGTGTGTGTGTGTGTGTGTGTGTGTGTGTGTGTGTGTGTGTGTGTGTGTGTGTGTGTGTGTGTGTTCCCCTCATTCTCTCTTCCATTCCACATTTTCCTTCTTTCTCTCTTCTCCACTCTTCGATCAACATGATCTTTCTTTTCGCTGTACATTTCTGGATGCAACCTGCCACACGTTGTTTTGTTATTAATCATATTTATGCATGTTGGACAATGTTGTAGGAAAAACATGGTGACACATATCAGAAATTAGTTTTTTTTTTCTTTTATTTTTTTTCAGTATGGATGTATTTGAGTTAAAGTTCAATGTATGCCAAGGAAGGTTTTTTTTTCCTTTTTTTTCCCCTTTTTTTCACCACACACACACACACACACACACACACACACACACACACACACACACACACACACACACACACACAAATCCAAGTGAAACCAAAAAACCCCATCCACCCACAAATCCAAGATATCAGTATGAATAGTTATAATTTGCACATTCACTAAGCACAATCCTATGGGTTCTTACAAACTACAAGCACATAATGACAAGCAAACACACTGCTCACTCCACTCGCCCTCCTCACCCCCCCCCCCCCCCCCCCCCCCCCCCCCCAATCTCCACCCACCCACCCCCCACTTTCTCTCTTCTTCCGATTCAATGATACTTTAATAATATGCATGTACAACTTGTAATAATGAAGTACTGTTTTCTCCATGTGGTACCACACGATAGCCGTTGTACATGATACATAGCATGATATAATGTTCACCACAGTCATCCTTCGAAATACAGATTATATAGACTTAAGTATTTCCTAGCTGAGTGTACACACCAACACTGAAATCCTGTCCATCTTTGTCATCCTATTTCTTCAACAATCAAAAGAGAGTTAATTATAGGCTCTTGAGCCTGCTACCAATATGACATCACTACACCACAGCCGTACC
Source organism: Conus betulinus (assembly GCA_016801955.1). Taxonomy (NCBI): domain Eukaryota; kingdom Metazoa; phylum Mollusca; class Gastropoda; order Neogastropoda; family Conidae; genus Conus; species Conus betulinus. Next base: position 9,189 of record JADBJO010033931.1, read on the forward strand.
CCACCAACCAACCAACAAGTCAACCTACCAGCTAAATTGCCAATTGGCCAACGGGACCTAGCCACGACGCAGCGATGCCCGACAAGCAGTTTGTTGCATGTTACAATCAACATTCAGTGATATTTGAATACCATATGGAATTACCCACACATCTTAAACATGTCATGTCATACATATCCACATATTAAATCCAGGTGTTTTAAGATTTTGATTATCAATTGTCAAATGATACTTCTTAATTGATACAGCTAGTGTTACACTTTAGCAGATTCAATTGTACAGTTTGCTGTGCATTTTTCAAGATTATATCTTCTCTTTAGTATTTTGAGAAATACTGTCATTGAAGGCTTATATGTGTTTATTTTACAGCTAAAATGTTGTGTTTGGCTATCATTATTATATGATCGAATGTTGTATGAGTTGTCAAATTGTCATCTGCTCCAAATATTATCATGTTTTTAGTCAGAGACTGGTTATTCACTATTAAAACATTTTCCTGTTATTAAATTCTTGGAATGATTCCCAGAATTCATTGACATGCATGCGTCTCTAAGACATATTTTCAATGTTGTCTTTTTCCTCTTCACAGAAACTACAGTTACAACTTTCTACCATTCCTATTTGTTTTAGAACTACTTTGTCACGCCGCCAGTCTAGCTCAGATGATCTAGGGGTTCTATCTGACGTAACACTAACTTCAATTAAGTTTGCTTGCCTCAATCTGGCAATTGTACTAATATCCAACTTTTCCATACCACCCAATACCAGAGTTCATCTCGATAACAAATGCAACAACAAATAAAACAAATCCAAACAAAATAGACCAGCCTGATTAACAATTAAACAATCTTTTCATTATTTTCAAATAACTTCTTTTTCTCAAATTTTATTTTAAAAATTACAACTATCATCACACACACCCACCCCGACTCTAAACTCTAACAATAATCACCCCAGTGTCCTCTCTTTATTTCAAGTCCAACTGACAACCTAGATCAGAGCCCCTGTTTCAGGCTCACTCATCACAGCCACTGGCATATTGCGCAGGGGGAAAGTGTAAACAGTTGCACTCATCTGCTGGCGTAAATGTTCCCCAAGCAGAATGGAAGTGTCCAGAGCTGTCTCAGCCCAGCCCCTCAGACACCCAGGTAGCCAACTGCCAGTAACAAACTGTCTCTGCTCAGCTGCCAGCCAAAAAGCGAAGCCAAGAAGTCCTGGCTGCAGGGCTTCCAGTCCAGGCGCAGTCCTCCCCCAGACACTCGCAGGAATAGTCGCCCCAAATCCCGCTGGATCTGGACAAGAGTATCCCTGGTTTTTTCCCTCTTGTCACAGAACCCCCCCCCCCCCCCCCCCCACCACACACACACACACACACACACTGTGTCAGAGCCTCAACTCAGTGGCTCAGACAGAAACCAAATGCAAAGGGAATATTCTCTCCCACACAAACAAAATACATTTACAAAATACCTCAAAATAATTTACACTTTTTTTTTCTATACTCTAACCCCTCCTTCCATCAATATACACTAGCCAAACTTAACTACACCAAGGGAAATTATACTTCAGCACCTTTATTTCCTCACTCAATCCACAAATTCACATACTAGCAACAAAGAAAAAAACATACTTTCCCTTACCAGTCTCTCCAACACCTCCACAAAAAAAATATGTATCCCTGTTAGTCTGGAAGAATCCTGGCACTGAACAACCAACAGTGCTCCAAACACCACATTCCACACCCTGACTAAATCCAACATGGACCAACATCCACTTGCACATTTAAAACAACAGCTCTGTCAGCTTGAGAGTGCCTCCAAACCCCTCTGACTCAAGTAGTCATCCCAAAAGACTGACTGAACCAGGGGAAATATCAACCTACCCAAGAACAGGGGAAATATCACCTACTTAAGTCCTTTTCGGGACAACAAAACATTTTTTTTTCCCCAAATGAGATAATCCTTTCAACACACAAGCTGCCCCCCCCCCCCCCCCCCCCCCCCCCCCCCCCCCCCTATGCAAAATCTCAGAATGGGACATGCTGGCCCAACATTTTCCTGCCTGCATCACAAGTCCACCCTAACCAATAGCAACTAACAACTTATAAGTAACCAAACAACACCAGCATAAATTCAACAACTGAAATGATCCAAAACAATCATTCACTAACCACAAACTAAAAATTTGCAGTCATAAGACAAAAAAAATCTTTCCAATCAATAGTCAACAGTCGACGGGTCACTGACAACAGAGGATTTGATCAAGGGAGATAAACGCCACTCAGTACCCCCCCGGCCCAGGAAGAGTTGCTTCCCAAAGACAATTTTTCTTCATGACAATTCCCCCTCTTGCTCAAGATGAAGATGTAACCTGGCGAAAAAGTCCCCTGGCTCACCACCTAATTTACCCGACTCAGGAAATCAGCCCCAACATTCTCTTGTCCAGGAACAACTTGGTCCATGAAAGAACATGGTTGCAACATTAAAGCCCCATCTCATCAGCTTGCTATTGATATGCTTGGCTTTCTGCATAAAAGCCAGAGGTTGGTGTTCAGTTTGCAGGTAGAAATGGTTCCCATACAGGTAGGGTTCAAACTTCTCCACAGCGCACACCACTGCTAGACATTAAGCTCTACAGTGGCATAATCCCTTTCAGCAGGGGACTGCTTCCGACTGGCATAATGCACTGGTTGCCACAACCCCTCCCCTTTTTTCAGCAGACTGCTCCAAGCCCTTTAGTTGAAGCATCAGTCTGCAACATGAAAGTTGCCTCTACATCAGGAAGTCGGACAACTGGTTCACCACAAAGCCAGTCTTTCAGAGTCCTGAAGCCTTTTCACAGCTCTCACTCCACTGGACATTGTTTGGACAACCCTTTCTTTGTAGATCAGAAAGAGGAGCATCCAGTGTAGAAAACTTCGGCACGAATCTCCGGTAGTACCCTGCCAGCCCTAGAAAGGAATGCACTCTCTTCCTAGTAGAAGGCCTAGGAGCTTCACGAATCCTTTCCTTCTAGTCTTCCATGGGACGCGTTTCCCCCCCCACCCACACGGTGCCCCCAGAAACTCCAGCTCTCCAAAGCCAGTGAAACACTTGGAAGGTCGGGCTGACAAGTTCACCTCATCCAGCCTTCCAAGCAGGGGCTCAAGAGCTTCCACATGCTGCTGCATGTGTTTCCGTGGCAATGCTGATAACATCCATGAAATTTTGTATGTCTTTCCACTCCAGTGGACTCAACAACTGTCTCATCATTTGGCTGAAGACAGCCGCCGCATTGTGAAGGCCAAAAGGCATCGTGGTCCACTGGACTGTCCAAGTGGGGAAGAGAACGCCGTCAATGATCTATCTTCCATTCTGATTGGTACTTGCCAGTACCCTTTCGACAAGTCTATTTTTGACAAGAATTTTGCCTTGCTTTGAGGCGGCTGAACAGATATTCAGTATCTGGTAAAGGCTCTGCATCAAACTCTGCCACCTGGTTCAACTTCCGATAGTCAACACACAAAAACGGACTGACTGACCCATCCTTTTTGGCCACCAACACAACCGGCGAGTTATAAGGCGAGCTTGCTGGTTCGGTAACGCCCCCAACCTAAGCACCTTTCTCCACCTTTGTCTGTACCACAGCTTGCTTGGCATGAGCGAGGGTATTGTTTGTCCCTTACTGGTATAAGCCTCATGCAACGGCCACATTCCGCCAGCTCTGTGCGCAAGGAAGATCAGTCACCCCTCAGGATTTCCTTTTCAGAATCTGCAAAGCCTGTTCACGTTGTTCCTCAAAGAGAGCAGGTCCAAAATGCACATCAGCCCACAGATTCTTCACTGCACAGTGGACACAACAGAATCCCTCAGTCTTCCCCCCACAGAACCTTCCCCCATCGCTACTGCAACATGGGCAGTAGAACAAGAACCCTCATCTCTTCTCTCATGATACTGTTTTTCAATAGGTTAGCAATGGTAGAGTCTCACCTTGGCACCCACATTCACTCTGTAATCAGCTTCACCAACCTTTTCGACCACTTCGAATGGCCTTGCCAGCTCACTTGAAGCTTGTTGTGTTTGGCTGACAACAACAACAAAACCTTGCTCCTGGTTGGAATGAGCGTGACTGTGCCTTGGGATTGAATACTTGGCATAACGGCCAGGTGCCTTTTCCAGATTCTGTTGCGCCACCGCACAAGTCTCTCCTAGCCGGTTTCTAAGATCGGTCATGTACTGTGCGTGGTCTTCACTTCTTCTGATGCCTCCTCATCAGTCCATGCCTGTATCAAAACAGCAAGGGGACCCCGAACTGTCTGCCCATACAGAAGTGCAAGGGGTAAAACCCCAGACTCTCCTGTGGTGCTTCCTCGATAAGCAAACACGAGGAGGGCGGGCAAAAGTCTGTCTCAGGCTGAGTTGTTCCTGACACAGCTTCTTCAGCATGGACTTGAGAGTGCCATCGAAGCGCACTACCAACCCGTTTGCACTGGGAGTGGTAGGGAGTGGTGGTCAGGCCCTTGATTGACAACAGTCTGTTTTACCTGGGCCATGATTGCAGTGGTAAACTGAGTTCCTCTATCAGTCACACCTCAGAAGGATACCTACGCGTGACCAGACCCCAAACAAAGCTTCTGCAACCCTCTCAGCTTCAATGTTCTTCAGTGGTACTGCTTCAGGGTATCGAGTGGCACAGTCAACCACTGTCAGCACGTAGCGATTTCCGCTTGCCGACGCTAGGCTGGGATCGGGACTCCAACAAATCATAGGGCCCCATGAAGGGAATGTTCATATAAGTGGCATTTGCACCAAGGGAACGTCCTCGGTTCGACCTCTCGATGACAAAAGAGGAGAAAAGGGGAGAGGAGGAAAAGAAAAAAGAAAGGGGGAAAGGGGA
>JADBJO010033932.1:0-14062 GCA_016801955.1 Conus betulinus
AAGTAACTCATCTTTTTTTGTTCAACAGTCCCTCTGCATTTGTGTATAAGAACGCGTATGACAGTTCCTGCACAGGTTTTCTATCTACATACCTTTTAAAACTATTCACATTTTTTTTTGTTCTTGTATTTTGATTGTCAGTTTTCTTCTTTATCATCCTGGCCAGCCTGGGTTTCCACTGTACTTTCACTATTTTCCCACCTCTGATTTCAATGTCTCTCTCTCTCCTTTCTCAATCCTTTTTCGCGAAGCTCTTCTTCTTTAGTTCTTTGTTCTTTTGTCTTTCAGTTGTGTGTGTAGTCTGGTTTTATATATCCTCTCTCTTTTTTTGCTCTGTCACCCTGCATTTTATTTTGTGGGCATTTCTCAGTATTTCTTTTTTACCTCCTTGTTTCTTACGCTTACTCTAAGCAGTCTCGGTTTTGTTCCGATGTTGTACTTACCAAGCCTCACTGGATCCTGGGACAGTTTCGTCTTTCAAGTGAGGACAATTCTTACCAACCATCTTCTGTATACTCTCCTTCTCCATTTTCATTCTTTCTTCCCTGTTTTCACTCCCACACTCTGGAATATTAGTGAAAATGAGATTCAGCTCTTTTTTTTCTTTGTCAACCTTTTCTTCCCATAGTTCTGATACACTTTTTTTTCAACAACCTCCTCTATCTTCTCTTTGAGAGCCTTTCCACTGCACCTTTTTTCTAGCCTCTCCAGCCTTTCCTCCACCCTTTCGAACGCCCGATCAGTCTGTCTAATTTCACTTCCATTCTGTTTTTCTTTTCCCCCTCCCTGCATAGCATCTTCGGCAGATCCACTCTATTCCTTCTGTGTCAGTATTCTGAAGGTAGCTGAACTCCCTTTCTGTCAGTGACGTGCTTTCTTTATGGCACCACTGTCTACAGTCGTGGCAATGGATACTGTTTGGTCTTCCTCTACGCCCACCTCACATTCCAGGCAAATAAAGAATTTCGCCCTTTGCTCCATTGCCCTTCGACTTTCTTTTTTTTTTTTTCTCCTCTCTTTGAGAGTTTTTTCGATCTTTCTCATTCCCCCCAGTTGATCCCCTTGTACTAGACTGCCCCCCCCCCTCCTCTAGAATTTTGTTTTGACATACTTTGTTACGGACACTTGTTTTATTGATTGATTATGAGCTAATATTTTTATTTAACAATTTACCTTACCTGTTCTCACAAGGAATCTACACAATGCTGCTTGGTTAGTAGTGAAAGTAAAACAGAGCCTGCCATTTTTTTTTCTCAGTCAGTGCAGTTAGTAAACTGAAAAGAAACTCTTTTCCTTGATTATTTGACTGCAACAATAATATGTCACCATCAAAAATTATGACAGAACAATGTTTCTAATTCTACACCACTTTTTGTTGTCCGTGGGCAGAAAAAACACTCGTAATTCACAAAAACACTTATCAGACTGAACAATAAACTCTTGCTGAGCCAGCCTTGACCTTGACCTAAGCGCTTTACAAAATTATACTCTTCCTTCCTTCTGGCGGCCATTCTTCACAGCACACCACATGGACATCAGATAAGTCTCTCTTCGTTCTTTGTTTGTACTGTCCTAAATGTTAAATGTGATCTATTTTTTTTTTTTGCTTGAAGAAGACCCAAGAGGTCGAAATGCATCGTGTCTTGTCCTGTGCTTTGTTTGTCAATGTCCTTGGCGGCAACTAACCCCCACTCTTTCAAAAATTATACCCCATTCACCCTTCTCATATACAATAGTACACCTTACACCCAACTACAAATACTATTACTACAATAACTAACAAATCCTAATCCTGCGAGTATACATTCACTTATTGTTCAAGTATCACTACAAAAACTAAATCCTATAACGTTCAATCATACAACAAATACATGTAATAGAGAACATACATATACACTACATTTGAAAAGGCCCAGACGGCTATGAGTTAGGTTAGGTTGCACCCCCTCCCCCCCTTCCCCCCCCCCCCCCCCCCCCACCACCACACCACCCACCACAGCATTGACTAATTATGAGAAAATAGATGGGTTTAAAGTTTAGACTTGAAAAAAGAGATAGAATCTGAATGTCTGAGAGAGTCTGGCAGTCTGTTCCATGTCGCTAGAGCTTGAAAAGATAAAGATATTTCACCAGTAGCAGTCCTGAAGCGAGTCATTCGTAGAAGGCGGTCGTCAGCACAAGAGCGTAGTTGCCGAGAGGGGGTGTAGATTTTAAGGAGATCTGAGAGATAAGAAGGTCCATTTTCAAAGAGGAGCAGAGAAAGTGAGAGTTGAGATTTTGTATGAGATACAGTTTGAGACAGATAGCCAGTGAAGAGAGTGAAGTAGAGGTGAAATGTGATCATATTTTCCTGCTCTACAGACGACTCGGCTGCATGATTTTGGATCCACTGTAATCTTTCTATCAGGTATTTTGGAAGGCCGGCCCAAATTGAGTTGCAGTAATCTATTCTAGATAAGACAAATGCACAAATGAGAGTTTTTGTAGCATCTGTGGAGAGAAGGTGACATACGGAGCTGATTCTTCATAGTTCTAAATAAACCATCTTTCAAAATTTGAAACCTGTTTCTCAAAGGAGAGGGATTGGTCAAGAATGACCCCTAGACTGCAGACAGAGGTGGAGACAGAGACAGTACAGTCATTGATAGTGACAGTTGAAGGCAGAGAAGGATGGTTAGGCTGTTTTGTCATGAACATGAGTTCTGTCTTGTCGTCGTTTAGTTGTAATTTGTTGGTTGTCATCCAGTCCTTCAGGTCTGCAAATGCAGCCCCGCGTCCGAGAAATCAGTGAGTCAGTTTCAGCAATGGGAGCCGACTGATGAAGCTGAGTATCATCAGGAAAGCTCTCATGCGACATGGTGTGACCACTGATGACGTCATACACAGGACTAGCATACAGCACAAAAAGGACTGGCCCAAGTACAGAACCCTGAGACACACCATACCTAAGAGAAGAACTGTCTGAGTATCTGCCCTGTACACACACTGAGTCCATCCAGTCAAGTAAGAGATAATCCAGTCAAGAGCTGTGTCTTTGAATCCAAAGGAGTTTGAAGCCATGAGAACAAAATATTATGACCAATCGTGTCAAATGCTGCAGAGAGGTCTAACATCGCTAATAGGGAAACATTCCCATCGTCAAGCCTGCAGAGGAGGTCATTGACTATATGGAGGAGTGCTGTCTCACAACAATGGCCTTGTCTGTAAGCAGATTGATGAGGATTCAGTAGGTGATCTCTTTTCGAGATGTTTAAGAATTTGTTCCAAACGCGATCTTCTCCAATAATTTTGATAGAAATGACAAATTTGATAAAGGCCGATAATTCTTTAAACGTTTTTATCTTATGAAGGTTTCTGATCAATGGACGTACCACTGCGGATTGGAAGATTTCAGGAACATGACTAGAGGACAAAGAGGTATCGTGAGTAAGATGGGATAGGACATCATCAATGCACTGAAAGAGTAAGTTAGTGGGAATGGCATCAAGTTCACATGATTTAGGGCTGCATCGCAAACAAAGGGTTTTTTGACATAGTCTTGACTAACAGGGCTAAAAGAAGCCAAAGGAGGTGCCACACAGTGAACTTTGTCATTCAGAGAATGTACAGGTGCAGTAGAATCTAGCTTTTCACAGATAGTGTCAATTTTGCTGTTGAAGAACTCTAAGAATTTCTGAGGGAGCTCTCGCGTTTGGAAAGATGGTGGGAAGGGGGGGAGTAGCTGACTTTGCTTAGGAGACTATTTGTGACATTAAATAGTTGCTTGGCCGTATTACAGGCCAGTATCGTTGAAGAACAGAACAAAGTTTTTGCTTGATGAGCAATGTCAGTAACATGATTTCTCGCAGTTTGATATATTTCCCTGTGCAGTCAGTCCTGTGGCGTGCCATCGCCTCTCATCCCCCCTCCTCTCCTGCTTGGCCTCTGACAATTCGGGACCCACTGTGTTGTGTCATTGACACAGTGAGCGATCAGTGATCAAGCACCTGCTCACTGGAGCATGCTTATCAAGTGTGGCACGGAGGGCAGAGGTCAGCTGACAGGCCGATGGCTCGCTCGGTATGGCCGTGGTCAGATCAGATTTGAAAGCCTCTATATCGATAGCAGAAATTTTCCTAACTTCCTTGTAAGTCTTTTGGAACGGCGGGCCTAACGATATCTAATTCACACTTCACAGCATAATGATCCAATGCTAGGTTATTGTCAACAATTGAGGATTTAAGAAGATGATCACTGTCTCTGCAGACTACCCAGTCTACTGTGTTACCCTGTTTGTTCGTCATTTCATTCACAGACTGCTGGAGTCAGAAAGTATCTAAAATTTCTAACACCCTCGGGCCTGTATCCAACTGTGGGCTTATTGTAATGGAAGTTGAAGTCGCCGATCAATAACAATGTTCGTGGAAGGTCATTTACAAATTCAAGAAAGACTGGAAGTTCGTTGACAAACATGCTGGGTGTAAATTTGTTCTTTCTGCTGGGTACCAGTCTGTAAATCCCAAAAATGTTAGTGACAGGAGCGCTAGGTAGGGACAGTTTCAGGTGAACAAGTTCAAAGGTCCGATGCTGAAAATCAAAAGAAGAGTCAAAAGAGCAATAGGGGAGCAGCTTATCTGAGATGAAGAAGGCGATTCCGCCCTTGCGCCCGCTGCAGGTTGTGGTGGGGCAGGGGAAGGACTTGGTGGTATAGCCAGCTGGGGCCAGGTCACATAACTCTGCTTCATCGCTAAAGTGCATTGGTTTCCATCCGGTTCGTGGCTGCCGTTTTACTCGCTTCCACTTTTCGTTCGCCTGCTGTTCCAGGCTGTAGCTGTTTGCTGTGATTCTCCGTGGCAAAGTTTTATTTTCTTTAAATCAGTCATTCACCATCTTGTTAGTCTGTAGTCTGTGTACCTTTTATTAACTGATTCCCTTTTTTCATCATCTCTCCTTTTTTTTTTTTTTTAACTTCTTTTCTTTTCTTTTTTCCCCAGCATGCACATGTCCACAATATATAACAAATCATTAGGTTCATGCATTACTCTCTATCTTTCTCTCCTTCTCTGTCTCAGTCTCTCTCTGCTGTCTGTCTGTCTCTTTATTGTTGTTCATTTGGAGTTTTTTCATATATTTCGTAAAAGTAGTTTAGTCTCAAATATCAGTTCCAGATTTTTTGTACTTGCCTTATTTAAACTTTGAAATAGAAAGTTTTGCAATTAATAGAACCATGTTCGCTTGTTTTCTTGGCTTCTCTGTGAATACATCTTTTTTTGTAACGCCACACAGAGCTGTTGTTACATTCATAGGGATCTGTGTGTTGTGTAGCATGTGAGAATATACTGTTTTACTTGGTTCCAGAATGTGGATAATTAGGACAGGAATAGAAGGCATGCTCAGTGTAATCTATTTCTTTGCACCAGTGGCATTCATTTGTTTCCACTACACCCATTTTTGTAACAATATGTTGGTGGGGTAAATGTTGTGAAGGATTTAAAATGAAGGAGCCTCAGTCTAGATTCCTTTGTACATTCGTACGCTAACTTAAAGTAGTCTTGAATGTTGATGATTAGTTTATGCTTCCAAAATGCGTTGTGCATATTTCATGGTTTTGTTTTTGGGCATAAACCTTTCTGATTTGTTTACTTTATAGAGCTGAGAGGTTTCCTTCGTCTGTTGCAACATCAGTAGGGGTTCATTTTTTGTGATCAATGTTGGTAAGTTTGTTGCTTCCATGTGGATGGGATTGCATTTGTCAGCGCATTGTATTCAAATGTAAGATTTGGGGAAGTACCCAGCTTTTCTTCTATTTCTCTAAAGGTCACTATACGTCCATTTCGCCAAAGATCGTGAACGAGAAGGATACCAGTTTTATGCCATTGTGTAAAATGTAATGTATATCCTTTGTATTTCATATTTCTGTTGTTCCACAGAGGTTCTGTTTTAACATTCTCTACTGGTTGGTCTTTGTTAAAGGTGGTGACCGCAATTATTACGTCTTTCCATAAGACTGAAGTGACTTTTTCTACTCCCTGAATTTCTTTAGGATCAACATTAGTTAAAAATGCAGTGGCTGTTTCTGGAAAGGTGACATGTTATTTCGCCTGAGGATGCTCGAGTGAGCTTTGGTTTGTTTTGAGGAGGCCCATTTGACTTGGAACATTTCGAGTTTAATCAAACTTAGCTGCCTTTTTCCTTTTCAGGCTAAGGACACATCTTTTTATCTTTTCGAATGCTTTTTATTATTGAACGTTTTTTTTCCATAGGACCTATAAATCATGAGTTAATGTAGTGAGGGTGTGTTTTGGTCTATGATGCTACTTGCAATACGTGAGAGAATTGTGACAACAGAAATGTTTTTAGTTAGAATACTCTTTACCATATAGGGATGGGGTCTGTTTTCTATTGCTTGAGATTTTGGTAATCTTATCTACTCTGACTTTCCAGTTTTCTTCAGTTTTCACTTTCAGAGATTCCCTTGTCTGCCGATCAAGTAAAGGCCTAAAACTGATCATTTACCAGATTTCATAGATATACTTACTAACAGTGCCATTTCACACCTTTCGTGAACCGAACCATAAATGCCTTCTGACTTGCTTTAGGGACGGAAAAATCCCCTCGAATTTCAACAGCTATGTTTGTTGCTCTCCTGAATAATCTTGTTCATCTTTAAGGGTCAGTGTTGTATCATCCGCAAATTGTTTTATTTTTACTACAGCTGGATGTGTTGCTTTTCGTCATGATTTTGTGTTTAACTTAATTCCTTGGATATCTTTACTGTTCCTTATTCGGATAGCTAGTGTCTCAACAGTTATCACAAAAAAGGATGAGGACTGAGTGGGCAACCTTGCCTAATGCCTCTTTCTGTTGGGAAACCAGTCAGTGATAACCATCCCCATTGTGAATACAGCTTTGTGTGTTTTTCCATAATGGTTAAAACAGATTTTTAAAATCGTGGGCCGAAATTGAACAAATAAGCATTTCTGAGATACAGTCTTTAGACAGGGTGTTTGGAATGCTTTTAGAGAAGTCTAGTGCCAGTAGGGCACCTGGTTGATTTCGTTCTGTTGAGGTATGCAGTGAGATCATCAAAGAATCTCATGGAAGGCTATGTTTTTCTGCCTTTTATAATCCTATTTGGTCTTTGCTTACGATTGATGCTATTTATGTTCTGTAGTCTCAAGGCTAGAGCCTTTTGTGAAAATTTTGTGGTCTGTATTTGTGAGTGTAATTGGCCTGCAGTTAGTGAGGTTATTTTTGTCTAGATCGTTGCCTTTGTGTATTATATGTTGTGATTCCTTTTTTTTCATAGAAAAGGATAATTCATCTTGCTCAAGTGAAGCTTTGATACAAATTCAGTAAGGGTTGTCTTAAATTATCCCAGAATTTCTTGTACAGAGTGGTGTGAGACCATCACTCCCAGGTGCAGACGCATTTTTTTTAAATGATTAAGGGGCTTGCGTGAGCTCATCTGGTGTAATTTCCTTGTCGCAGAATTCTTTTTCTTCATCTGTGAGTATGGGGGATCCGGTCATCATCACTAGAAATCGTCTACCCAGTTATCGTCTCTCGCCATGTTTAATTGGTGTGTCTTTTTTGTATAGCTGTGTGTGTAGTATTTGCTTATTTTTCATTTAATATTGTCTGGGGATTGTCTGTTAATGACTGGGTTCTACCACAGTGATGCAATAGTGTTCGCTGCTCCTTGTGTCCTTTCTAAGTGCAGAAAAATAGTTTAGTGTTTTTCTCACCCTCTTCAATCCATTTTGACTCTTGATCGCAAATTGGAGTGCTGCGTGTGTCTTTTAATTCTTGCAGTTCTATTCTTTTCAAGTTGCTGTGCTTTTGTTGCTAAGGCATTTATCAAAGGGGATTGTAGTCGACAGTTTTTGTTCAATTTCTTCGGGCTTTCTGACTTTGGTTGGTGTCTTCTGCTGAGGCAAACTTTTGCGCCCTTGTGAAAAAAGTTGTAGACCAAAATGATTTTATTTTACTTTAAACATTTCACATGCCTTTGTGGATTTTTATTGTCCACACTGAGAAAAAGTGGCAGGTCATGAGTAGTAATGTCTTTAGAAAATCTGTCTCTGACAGCAGGGAAGCTGTTAAATTGGCACAGTATCCTGGACCTCGGTGGTTTGGAATTTGGGGCGGGGAGGGATTCAGTCGTTACATGGGTAGCTTTTCACAACGTTTGTGTGTCTGGTGTGGGGAATATTTCAGTCTGGTTTGCGGTCCTCTATGGAGTGTAGGGTGAAAAAGCATCACAACAATAGGTAATCAAATTCTTCCTTGCAATAAACGGGTACTTTGACCAATGTAAGGTCTGGAATCAGTAGGGATGTTCACTATTTATCTCTTTTAAGCATAGGATCTTAACAAATATGAAAAGAGCTTCTCTTTCTGGTTGTGGCGAATTTTCCTGAAATGGTATCATGGTATACCCCATGACCCAAAAGGACTATAACTTGTCCTTGTAGTCTCTAGCTATTAGAAATGCTAGTTTTCACTGTTGCGTTAGGGCATGCAGTTAGCTATCATTAGTTTTTATTTGCCTAATACAACCTTCATCAACAATCCGATCTGTTGTGGATTGAGTTCTTGTTTTCATTTGTTTTACATTTTATGAAATGGATGGTCCATACTTCTGTTTTGCCTGACTGTACTGCGTTCCTGTCATTGTGCAATTGGTCTTTGTACCGTAATACAGCTAAATTTTCACTTTTTATCGCTGCTACGTACATTATTTCCATTCAGAATGATTACTAGTGACGTCATCGTTTCAAACTATTAAAGAACTTGAAGAAATGGAAAATGGAAGGAGCGGTATTGGTCCTCGAACTACTACATTTTTTGTTTGTTTCCAGTGTTGTTTTATGCTTAGCCAAAAGAAAAAGAAAACAACACACCAAACACACGAACACAAGATAACAGCACCATAACAAGCACAACAACACTAGTACTTATGATGCTTACTGCTGCGTGGTTACTACTAGGTTACTGTCGCACGTATTCAACGTGCCAGAGGAACGACGATCGTGCACCTGAAAAGGAACAAGACAGTGAGGAGCTGAGCTGGGGAGAAGAAGAATGATTGATTGATCTCTTTTATGGGTAATTGGATTAGGCACAGTTACAGGGCTCGTACATGCTGGCCAACTAATAACCAACCACCCGAAGGCTAGTTGCAAAGTTGAGACGACTGCAGTGGCCGAAAAAAACAAAAACAAAAGTACACACAACAAAAAAGAAAACGTGGACAAACAAATCACAAGCTTCTTGTGCTGAAGGAGTGAAATACCGACGATCTTCTTCACCGGTCTGCTTGTTCGTGTTACTTGTCCTAATGTTTTGTATCTTGCCCGAAGAGACCCTAAGTTGTAGTCTTTTCTTATTAAACACGTTGTGTTTTGTCTTTCTTGTTCCCTAGTTTGTTTGTACATTTCCTCTTATGTTTAGTATGCGGTTTCGCGACATTCGCTCTCTGTTAATCCCTACCGGAAGGTTTACAAAAAAAAAAAAAAACACTCAGAACATGAAACAATGACCATCATAATAATTTGATAACACAACCTAACAGCAGAGTCTTAGAGTGCACTGACTAGATAGAGAGAGAGACAACAAATGACCGACAGTCGAGACGAGTGAGAGAGAGAGATACCATATCCCCCACACATCCTGTACGCATGCACGACACACACAAGCAGCCATGTAGACGTGTGTGCGCACATTCACACACACAGATTACAGACACAGACCGACAGACAAGGAGACACCACCCACACACACACACACACACACACACACACACACACAGGTGCTCATGCCTGCGCATGCTCATACACACAAAACACACCTACACCATGTACCACACATACACACACACCACACACACACACACACACACACGCGCCGCACGCACTCAAATACACAGAACCAGGCACCACAGACACAACACAACACATGGCTACTCCACGCGCACACGCGCACACACACACTCACATACACGCACACACAAAGACATCACACACCCACACGACACACCCACACACACAACACACACCACACACACGCTTGTGCATGCTCTTAAAAGACATATGATAATCAATAAAGGCCTACACCACTGGGGACATAGGTGGCCCTACATTTCTCACACATCCGCATATACATGAAAAAAGTACATGAGTGAATATATCTAGTACAAGAGTACAGGACACTCTGTCTTTGAGGATGTTCAGGAAGATTTGAAAATGGGGGTGCTTGGGGGTGGACAGAACAAAAATCTTCAACGTTTCAAGATTTTCATTCTGTTTTGTTTTTTTTGTGTTTTTTGTTTTTCTTTCTATTTTAAAATCTTCTGAACATCCTCAAAGACAGTTTGTATTGTTCACAAAGATCGGCGGTCTAAATTCTTTTTTTTTTATTGTAATACATTATATGTTGTTTCTAGAGCCGGACATCTATAACATCAGTAATTCTGTCTCTGAACTTTTTTTTTAAGTATAATACATTACACATTGTTTTTTAGAAACATACATCTATACATTAGTTGTTCGGCCATCACTGATCACTTTTTGCACACATCTTTTTTTTGTATAGGCACAAAGTTTTGTGAGAGATCAGTTCATAGTCTTTTTTTCTTTTTACATTACACAAGGTCAGTTGTGCATGTCGAGGAGGAATGTTTTGATTTTAGTCTTGAAATCTCAACAATGACGGAATCTGACGATATAATGCAGGTAGATTGCTACGTTCTTTACTGCCATTCAAAGACAAACTTATTTTAAATAAATCTGTTAGGTTAGGAACAATAGCTCTGGCAGACTGATGTTGGTGCTGGAAACAAAACATAGACTTAAGGTAGACTTAAGGGCAGACATCACAGAAAACTTTATGCATAAGAATTAATGTATTAAATCTAAGATATAAATGAAGGACAGGATTTTCATACTTTTTACATGTGCTCAGATGTACCTGCAGATTTGATGTTGTTTATCAGCTTAATGGCAGGTTTCTGCAAGGAACAAAGTGGCTTTAGTGTAGAAGAAGCACAATTTCCCCAAATAACTGAGCAGTAGCCAAGACGACCCTAAATCTTGGTAGACTATCGATTTCGATAATGTCACTGTGCAGATGACCTTCTCCCATGGCACGAGTGTGGCTGGAGAGACCGATTCTCGACCCTAAATAAAAGCAAAGTAAAACACCCATCTTGAATGGTCATCAAGAAAGTGTTTAATCTGTGACAACTGGAACACACTGGAAGAAACGTGTTTTATAAGGCTACGAACATGTTCCTGCCATGACAGATTTTAGTCAAAGACACCTAGCAATTTGTGCTCAGCCTCTTGCATAATAACGGCATCTTCATAAATTTTAAATGTAAGCAATAGCAAAACCGTCAAGAAAACATAGACAACATAGACAAATCACAACAGACAAAGACATGATGCGTTCGACCTCTTAGGTCTTCTTCAGGCAAGATACAAAACAACTCAGGACAAGGAAAATGAACGAGCTGACATAAATGAAGGCAAGTGATTGCTCGTTCATTTCCTTGTCCTGAGTGTTTTGTATCTTGCCTGAAGAAGACCTAAGAGGTTGAAACGCATCATTTTTTGTCCTGTTATTTGTTTGTCTACATTTTCTTGGCGGTTCGCTTTTTATTACATTTAAATTTGTTTAGATTTCCACCAGCAGTTGCCTCACTTTGCAACGGCATCTTTATAGTTTATTTTTTATATGGTTTCTCGCATGTTCTGTCTTTACTGATGAACACAAATTAACATGGATTCAGTTTTTTATCAGGATGGACAATCATATCATTATTACCACACCAGTGTTCAACACATTTCATACTGATATTGAAATAATGATTTATTTTGTCAATATTGTGACTAGCGTACTGTAGTGATGTATCATCAGCAATAAATCACATACTGCATGTTCAATGGATAAATGTAGGTAATTAATATACAAAGAAAACAGACGTGGACCTAGTATCGACCCCTGTGGTACCCCACGTGAAATCATTCTTACAGAAGAAACCAAACCGTGTGAACAGACGACTCTGATTTCGATTTGAAGAACAATGCACAGGTTTTGTCAATTCCATAAAGCTCGAGCTTTTGCAACAGTATGTCATGGTTGATCAGACCAAAAGCTTTTGATAGATCAATAAAAACGATATACCAAAGTTGGGGGGGGCCAGTGTTTTTCCCGTTGGTTTCAAATGTTAATTTTTGGCCACCAGTTGGACTGTGTTCTGGAAGGATTTTAACTTACAAAAAAATGATGTCACCATTTTTTGTGTGATTTCTTTATATTTTTTTCTCAATTTCAAATTACGGCCCAAATTGTGCTAAATAAACATACATTCTGTATGGAAAGCAGACACCCAGTATAAAAGTGATATGATAATTCAGAAAAAAAACACTCCTTTCAACACCTCAGACTTTTTGTACTCCCAGTTCTAATAGAACAGGGAGTACTTTACAATGAGAATGAAGAAATTCTGTGTGTGTTTGTGTGTCTGTCTGTCTGTCTGTCCGTCCGTCCATCCGTGGCAAAATGCGTTCCACTCACTCCAGACAAAATTACTGGGCCGATCTTTCACAAAGTTTGTAGGTATGTTCATTAAGGGGCACGGATCATGCCCGATGTGGGTTTTTACCGTTATACCCGTTACTAACGGCGATAATGGCCCATAACGGTTTTTCTTTTTTATGGAATATCTCAGAAGGTACTTGGATGATCTCTCTGAAAATTTGTGGTATGTACATTATGGGTCAGGGATCATGCCCGGTGTTTTCTTTTACCGTTATAGCCGTTACTAATGGATATAACGGCCCATAACGTTTTCTCTTCTTTACAGAATATCTTAGAAAGTACTCGGCTGATCTTTATGAAAATTTGTAGGTATGTTCACTATGGGTCACGGATGATGCCCGATGTGTTTTTTACCGTTCTATAGCCGTTACTAACAGCTATAACGGCCCGTAACGTTTTTTCTTCTTTATTAAATATCTCAGAAAGTACTTGACCGACCTTTCTGAAAATTTGTAGGTATGTTCATTATGGGTCACGGATGATGCCCGATGTGTTATATTATGCTGTTATAGCCGTTACTGACAACCCATAACAGTTTTTCTTATGGAATATCTCAGAAAGTATTTGGCCGATCTTTCTGAAAATTTGAAGGTATGTTTCATTATGGGTCATAGATGATGGCCCATGTTTACTAGAATAGCCTTACTAAAGGCGATAACGGCCCCAAAATGGTTTTTCCTCTTTATGGAATATCTCATGCGTATTCAAGATAAACTGGGAGTACGTTTATATGCTTTGCATCTTGGTTTTTTTTTTTTGTTCTTGACTTCTAAATTGTACATACAGTGATAATCTCATAGCTCAAACTGTGTTATTTAGTTCTTTACGGTCCACCATCTGGCTGGTTCTGGTCAGCTAATGTAGGATAGAACTTCAATGTTCATTTAGTGTTTGTGTTCATAGTTAGATGGAAGGATCTCCTTCTTCTTCATCCTCTTCAATTCCTAAGAGTGCCTGGTTGACATTACTGCACACCTCCTCATCGGCGCCACACAAAACACATCTCGGAGCAGTTGAGGCCCTGCGACCGACAGGAACAGTGTGATGTGCAACTGGTCTTCTTGCACCCACATTTGATGAGGTGAGTAACTGTGGCTGGAGCTGGAGGATCCCTTGTTGGTGCTGGTACTACATATCCCCTCTTCCTTCCACCCCTCGGTTGTTTGCTGGTGGTAGCTGAGGGTGAGGAATGTTCATCCTGACGCCACACCATGGCCTGGTAATGTGCCCGGGCAATGGCTTCTGTAAGGCCTCCTCGTGTGGAGGTAGTTTTGAGCCTTAGTTGTTTCTTGGTGAAAAGCTTCCATCTGAGATCACAAATCCACCACAGTGCTACCAGCTCATAGAGCTGGCAAACAAATGTCTCAATGGCTCGTTCAGTGTCAACTTCCAGTTTCTCGGACGTCCCTAAGGCAGCAAATGCAGATACCACCTCCATGGAGCATCTGCTAAGTGCTTGCCAACAGGTCAGCTTCCC
>JADBJO010033933.1:0-14060 GCA_016801955.1 Conus betulinus
TTCCGTTGGAGTGTTTTTCGTGGCTCTTTTTTAGCATAATGTCCCGCCCTCTGATCTACTAACCAGCACCCTTGGGCTGAACTAGGTCACAGTGGATATTCTCTCCCATTGCCCAAGGGGGGGTCACACACCTCAACTGCCGCTCGTCCCACCCAATCAACCGCGGTCACATATCTGTTAGGCGTAAATTTGACCGCCACAGTGGCCTTTAACCACGACTTGTGATTGAAACAAGTAATGGGTGAAGCTCCTTCCCCCCTAGTGTCCTCACCCGCCCACCCGGGGATGTCGTCTTTACTACGTCTCATGAAGTGTGGATGCCTCACTGTTACCTTACACCACAAGGCAATTGTGTGGGACAATTTCCTCATTCACCCCTCCAGTTGTGTAAAAATCCACGGGGGTTTGGTTGAAAAGTGCTGTCATAGGCACGTTGGTGTATCATCACCTACATAGGCACCCACACACACACCCAGCACCCACACCACACACACACACAAAGACCAATCCAAGCATCAGGTACTAAACAGGGTTCTGAAGAAGGAAGTGACAGACGTGAGGGTGAGTCGCCGCGCTCAGGAGACCCAGTCTGTCCTCGCTCCGTGACCCCAGCATCCGGACCATATATGCCCTACAACCTCATATGTTAGTCTTCTACCTTTCTTTTGCAGTTACATGCCGCGACGCCCCAGTGGGGTCAACACTCCCCTCTTATCAGAGGCCGAACAATGGCTTCATAATAGAACCCCTTAGCATCACGAACAACTTCCAGTATACACTCCCCACCAGTGCAGAAAGAAAATGTCTATGTTTCCAACAGTCCATGACAAGAAGACATCTACATCCTCACCCCCCCCTCGGCGCCCCTGGCCAAGCATACTTGCTCCAGCCGTGTGAGATCCATTGTCAGTGTTGTCTCATCCAGATGGCAGTCCACGCATAAGAACGTAACAGTGTGCCGCGGTAGTAAATCACCCCAAGGAGTTTGACTTTTGGATGAGAATAAGAATGTGGTCTTCAGATTGGAAGAGAAGCAGCATGTTTTAGCACGACAGACATCATACTGTTTGTTCTCTGTCCACTCAAACAAACAGGGGACTTCTGTCACTCCAACTTGTACAGCAGATAACAAGGTGCTGAACAGCACAGTGCCAAAACACATCAAGTTGTCACGAACGTACCAAGGAACAATAGCCTTTAGCGTACTGTAAGGCGCCTGAAATATAAAAGACAGCAACTGAAGAAATCAGATTACAACTCACATTGTATGGATTACTCTCCAGCCTTAAAGACTGACAGTGACCACAGCACACTACCAAAACAGGCTTAGCCAAAAGCACAGCTGAAGCATAAAGTAACCACTAATGGGACTGTTCTTGCAATGTACAACAAAGTGCCAATGATGTTGTAGAGTCGACTGCACTCAGTCATATGTAACATCACCCCCAGAAAACAAAGTCATTGTTTCTGACAACAACGGAATGCGAACGATGTCCACATGCAGTTCTCTCCCCTACATGTAAAAGATGAACCCGCTGAACTGTTACATATCACAAAAGTGCAGATCAGTTGAGACCAGTAGTATTTGACATCTTTACTGATCAGAGCCTAAGTGCGCTGCCACTAGGATTTCATTTTTTGCAAAGTCTGTACATCCTATTATTCATGTCAATTGTCAGTGATTGTATTCATTACAGGCAATAATATAGCACATACGACACCACCCAAACCCAAGTCAGAACTGAGTATGTGCTTGTGCTGGTTCAGAACAAGACTTGTAAGTGGAACGTCGATGAATGTCTCCAACAGCTGCCACCAAATTCTGCAAGTGTTCTGCACCTTCCACCTCATTCAGCTCGGAGCATACAATGTAGCTGTTCAATTGCGATCAATCAATGCCACATTTTTCGTATGAGGAACCGCCTGTAAATGAGGCAGAAGGCTTTGTACACATTCTCCATAGCCAGAACTGCCCCAAGACGTGTCCTACGTATATCATGATTTTCATAAACAAATATCATTACCTAGTTATTATCGTACATATTAGTGTCTGCTGTCCCAGATTCAACATGTTCACTGGAAGCATAAACCAACTTCTTCATACCCAGTCCCGTTGCATATTACCTGAAAAATCTCAGACAAATGAGATGTGGACGAAGGCCTAGGAGCAGTAGATCTGCCTTCAACATAAATTACGATGGATCTCTCACGCAGGTAGTGAAGGCTTTTCATATTTATGATGTAATTTCGTTATCTTTTGTTCACATTTGTCGTCCCCCCCCCCCCCCCCCCCCCCCCCCCCCCCCCCCCCCCCCCCTTTTTTTTTTTAAGTTAGGATCGTTCCCAAATGAAAACAATAATGACGGAAGATTTGTTAGCTTGCACTTCTTTTCTTCCACTACTTAACTGTTCAGCAATGGACATATGTGACAAGATTCATGTACATGTTACATTTGGCTATAAATTGCCACATGAATATGAGTGTAGCGTGTCCTGAAATAAATGATTTTTTTCCAAGTGCCCTGACATACATGCTTTTTTTTCCCCTCACTGGCAAGTTGTTGCTGTATTGTCTCCATTCACATGGAAAAAAAAACGTGTTTGTTTTCGCATGTCATACATTACCCAGATTCGTGTAATTCAACATTTGAATGGAGCTACAGCTGAATGAAGTCCATGTTGCTATGTCTTCATACCAATTCAGATGTATTTCTCCATATATGATTACTGTCATACGATGTATGAAGTCCTGTTAATTTCATGAGCAATACTCACTGTGTGAGTAGAAGCAATACCCCAAAAAGTAAAAATGCATAAAATACATGCTTTCGTAGTGAAAAAAAGACTCTCACCTGCGTGTTGACGTGGCAGTCGTCTGTGGATATCTTCTTCCAGACGTTGATCTGCCATCCTGTTTGTCGTCGTCCATATGCTTCAAGATCTTCTCTCAATCGGTTTGCACCCTGCAGTCGTCCATATTCCATGCACGGTTTATCACCCCTTTCCCATCCCATGAAGTTCTTTCCAGTGCCTTGAATTTTTCATTTCTGAAAAATGTATGGACGTGGAAATGTTCCTAAACGTTCAGATGAAAGTAATGTACAAGTGCAATCAGAAAAAGCACCTTGCTGTGTGGGACTTATAAGGGAAGGGAAGCGAAGACCACTGTTACTTCCAAGAAGTCTGATCCTCCCTTACAGCTGGTATCTTCTATTCGTAATGTTAGCTGCATCACCTTACTGATGAATCTGTGTACTGTGTGTTGGGAAGGCTGTACAGGTTGGAACGGGAAAGGATGGCTAAAGACAGCTAGATATCACGTATTTAAAACCATTTACTAAAAATAATGTCACTCAGTCACTTTCAGTAGGTTAGTTTACATTTCCGGAGTTAGTCACAAATGTTTGCCTCCTTCTCTTATTCCTGGACATGTGTCACTTCATGATGAATTCAAAGTCAGTACCAACATCAGATCGGGAAGTAATACTTCTTCTCGGCTGATGGCAAATCAGAATCACATCTTCACAAAGGTTTAATCCCTCTGGCTGTCATACTGACTGTTTTCGGGAGTGCCATGTCCATC
This sequence comes from Conus betulinus, assembly GCA_016801955.1. NCBI lineage: Eukaryota > Metazoa > Mollusca > Gastropoda > Neogastropoda > Conidae > Conus > Conus betulinus. The sequence goes on from JADBJO010033933.1 coordinate 3,584, forward strand.
TTTGGGATTCTTTGTGCTTGCCAAGAGTCATGTAAAGAGCAAGTTAGTATTCCTAGCAGAATGTAATAAACATACAATAGGTTTAACATGACATGTTTGAAGTAATCAAGTGCATATAACCTATACCATAGATCCATTTCTTTCCCTGAACCGTCCAGACGAATGTATTGGCACTCTCCTTTCCTTTTCCACTTTGACATTCTCTTTCAGTGTCTGCATTTCACTCGGTCTGTCGGGCGGTGTCCCAAACATTGAAAAAACCTAATTCTTCATCACTTCGTCATGTACTATGTGCTCCATTCCGGACTGCCTCGTTGCAGAGAAAAACAACCCTATCATAATGCATCGATTCATATTATATAAATACATGCTTCATATTATTAATTGCAACAGGTGTTCTTCTGTCCTCTTTTTCACACACACACACACACACACACACACACACACACACACACACACACACACTCACACTCACACTCTCTCTTTTCATGACATGAAGGCAATCATGAGGAGAGACACAGTGAAGGCTGAAGATAGGTGATCAGCAGTAAAGGATGGAGAGACTGATGGAGGCAACAAGAGAATAACACATCAAGCGAGGAAAGACAAAGGGGTGGAAAGGCATTGCCTGAGTTATGACATATGTATTTTGCTGTCAGACCCTCCCTTTTCCTGAAAGAAAATAAAGAACTGGAAAAAAGACCAAACGAGCACATACACACTGAACTCCACAGTGTATATTACCTTTTCCCCGGCTGAAGGTGGTTCAGCTATTTCCCTGTAAACATTAATTTCTGGATGTCATGTCAATCTTCATCCTTAAAGTGTATGTAAGCTATATAAAAAACAACTGCTGGACTTCAATGAATGTAATAAATGTATGCCATTTATGCCAACAAAACATTGTTCTTCAGTAAAAAAAATACACGTCACGAACGTTTCCAATGGAACTGAAATGAATGGTCTTAAAAGTCAACAGCCGCTTAATAGTGGTTAATTGAAATGTGCACTCACACACTTTTCAATCGTCTTAGTCTCGAACATGTAATTTTTCAGCATGAAAAGGACATGAAGAAATAACTGCAGCCGGCACATCCTACTTGAGCTGTTCAGAAGACATACAGCTTGCAATATGCAATGTAAATATGTAGGCATGACGTATAACTGTCACAGAAACCCTGTGCAAACTGCAATCATGTCTGGGCAAAATATACATGTGGAAATAAAGCATGACATAGCTCCCTGTAGCTATAATCACATACCTCAATCTCCAAAAACAGCCAAGACAGTGTGCTCTAACATACTCTTTAAATACGTCGATCTGTTTTGCTATGGACATGTCAAATGTCAGTTATTTCTCATTCTCATAGCGTGGTGGCAAAATCGCTTACCTCAGGTTTCCATTCCTCTTCACAGGACAATGCACTGTCACTGAACAGACTCCTCACTGAAACAGAAGTAATAAACACAATTTGGTCATAACTTTTTTTTCCTCCTCTGTCAGTATACCAAAATGTCAAATACTCCTTTTTCCTACTGTAAATATGCTTATGTGACTGACAAGCAACACAGCTGCAGATCAGTGACTGCTAACTAGGGCCATACACTTCTCTTACAAAGAGATAGCCCAACAAATGTCAGCACTGTAAAAATTTGTCTCTACCAATGACGAAATTTTTCAAATGTTTGTAGGTGGGAAATGTGTTGTTGCAGACAACAGACGTATGTCAGTTGTCAAATAAAGAACTTTTTCCCCCAATCTGTTTGCTACCATGAAAGAAAGGCATACACATGTATCTGCACATGTGAAAAAAAGGTGTATATGTTCTCTTTCACAAATTCACAACAGGCAAGAAAGTACCGCCTGTATGTAAAGCAATAAGTTGGCACTCTTAAACACATACTTTGTGTGTGTGTACCGTCTTCATGAAATCCAACGATGTTGTAGCACTCTTTTTTACTTTATGTATAGAATGCAGTCAGGTTATGGCACTGTTATACACAGAGTATCTATGTTTACTTTCTTTGTGTAATACAATAACATTGCTACACTGTTAGAGACAGACTGTCTGTATATAATGAAACTCGGTAAAGTATTCGTCTTCATGTGGAATGTCAATGTCATCTGAAGAAAACGAATGACATAAAGCAGTATTCAACAGAATGACATACTTTTTTTTTTTTTTAATCTTCATTCAGATATGTTTAAGGAGTCTTCATTGTGTCATTGTGATACGATGTGTGCAAAGATGCAATAAAACATTGTTCACAGTTAACAAGTGAAAAACTAAAAAAGGAAAAGGTACATGTGTACTCGAACATGAACTGTACTTTTCAAATGACAGTAACAAAGTTGAATTGTACATAAAGGTCTTTCTTAGGACAAATACAAAGACTGAGGAAAAGTGAGAGCTGAGTTATGTACAACAAACAACAGGAATGCAATTTAGAGTGGCTGTGAGATACTGCAGACTGAAAAGAAGGCTCCCTCCTGGTTTTCCAACCATTGCACGTGTCATGACGATGTAGGGGGTCTTCTGTCCTGTCATGCTGTATTTTTTACTTTCTTTCTTCCTGTCTACCTTCACGATCGCCGACCTTTGTTCAAAACCGTTAAGAAACTGTTCAAGATCGGATGACTTGAATGAAAAGAAAAATCATCAACACACAATTGCTTGGCTAGATAAGGAGTTTTTGCAAACGTATCAGCGTGCATAAGGAGAAAATATACCTCAAACGTGGACTACTTGTCACTGCTGTGCTGTACAGCCTGGTCAGCACGTTCCTCTAGCTTTGACTTCATTCCGTGTTGCTGCCATCTGCAGCACTGCCCTCACAGCTGCATCAGGATCTTCCTCTTTCCTGATTAACACACGAGTATCATCAAGTATGTGACAAGTATTCTTCATCCCTTTCTGTAGGAATCTGAGAATGAAAAAACAACCCTAAAATCAACATAGTTTTTAATCAGGCATGTATGTCAGTGCTCGATACCATCAACTATTAATTTTATGCGCAATGTTAAAAATCTAGTCATCAGTGACCTTTCATTTAGGGTCATCAGCCAATATTAAACCAAAACTAAACAACAAAAAGAAAACAACAGAAGAAGAAGGAAGAGAAACATAATCATATGATTTGGTGTCTGTGTGAGTTTGCTTCATCTAACATGAGGTTGACCACTTACAAGACAAGTATATACAAAAGATGTATAATGTGAAAGTGAATTATACACAAGAAGATAACTTCCCAAAAACCACCACACGCACACTGTCAGCAAGCACCACAAGTTTTCCACAATATACATCACATGCTCCTCCCATGCAAGATAAGGCGAAAGGGAAAAGAGCGGAGCAGATTCAGTGGTAGAAGTGGAGAAGGCTGAGAAGAGGGGCGGGGGGGTTACGGGGGAAACAAGGGGCGGTGCGGACGCGAAAGCAAGGGGCGGGCGGTGGGGGGGGGGGGGGGGGGGGGGGGCGGCGGGGGGGAGGGGAGCGGTCGGTCGGGGAAGCAGTCGGGAGGAGGAGTGGGCGGTAGAGAAGTCGCGGTGAAGTCGGGAAGCGAGCAGGGGAGCGGGGGAGGGGTGGGGTGGGAGGCAGCAGGGGGGGGGGGAGGGGGGGGATGGGCTCGAAAAGAGTGTGCCATGACATTGATGCTTCACTTTAATACATATAGAAGGTCCACTAAACTCCCTTTCGTATTCCCTGCGAAAAAAAAAAACAATTGTTTTTCTTATTATGAGCTGTTTCCAGATGTACCCTTCTTTCTGTACCTACATTTATTTCAATAGCCACCCATGAAATGCAAATTATGCAAAATATATCACTCCACTCTTCAGTTCAATTGCAAACAGACCTCAAAGTGGAAATTTTCAAACAGCACCACATGCATAACAGAACAGTAACAGTAACTGAATCTGTAACATAACTACAACAACATGAAACAATGCATAGCAGTTAATACTCCAATTGAGAATATCATTTCAGCTAGTATCATAAGCACAGACTGTCACACATCCAACACTACACACACACAGTCAAGCCTGTGTACACACTTCTTTATGAAAAAATGACTATGAAGAAGCAAACACACAACACTACTATCATCCATTGACATATTACCAAACACATCTTACATGACAGCACTATCTAGATTTGTTTACAAGCATGTGAGCACACGTGTGTGTGTGTGTGTGTGTGTGTGTGTGTGTGTGTGTGTGTGTGTGTGTGTGTGTGTGTGTGTGTGTGTGTGTGTGTGTGTGTGTGTGTCTGTGTGTGTCTGTGTGTGTGTCTGTGTGTTTATATGTGTCTCTGTGTCTGTGTACATCTATGTGTATGTGTGTGTGTCTATATATATATATATATATATATATATATATATATATATATATATATATGTGTGTGTGTGTGTGTGTGTGTGTGTGTGTGTGTGTGTCTGTGTGTGTGTGTGTGTGTGTGTGTGTGTGTGTCTGTGTGTGTACAGTGTGTGTGTGTGTGTGTGTGTGTGTGTGTGTGTGTGTGTGTGTGTGTGTGTGTGTGTGTGTGTGTGTGTGTGTGTGTGTGTGTGTGTGTGTGTGTGTGTGTGTGTGTGTGTGTGTGTGTGTGTGTGTGTGTGTGTGTGTGTGTGTGTGTAACATGTGTGTGTACAGTGTGTAAGTGTGTGTGTGTGTGTGTGTGTCTGTGTAACATCTCTCTCTACAGAAAGTAAGAGTGTGTGTGTGTGTGTCTCTCCTGTCTCTCTCTGTGTGTGTGTGTGTGTGTGTGTGTGTGTGTGTGTGTGTGTGTGTGTGTGTGTGTGTGTGTGTGTCTGTGTGTGTGTCTGTGTGTGTGTGTGTGTGTGTGTGTGTGTGTGTCTGTGTCAGTGTGTGTGTGCCTGTCTGAGAGAGAGAGAGAGGGTCTGAGAGAGAGAGAGAGGAGAGGGAGAGAGAGAGAGAGAGAGAGAGGGGGGGGGGGGGAGGGGGGGGGGAGAGGAGAGAAAGAGACAAACAGAGACACAGAAACAAAAACAGACATGACAAGCGTTATACACACACAACAATGGATTCCTCCAACAATTATTATCTCCAGGACTGATAAGGTCTCAGTAAACTTTTGTACACCATAGATGACGCCCATTTCCACTGATTTATCGCTAAAACAAATCAATGAATGTGAAAAAATTAATACAGTAGGTAACCAATCAGTCCTTGACAATAAACCGTTGATTCAAATGTTACTGTTTTTTGGCTGCTAAGTCGGACTTACAAATACTCGTATGTTTAAACTGTTAAAGTAAAAAAAATGTGAAAACAAGTCTTATCATCTGTCACAGAGCATCCTGAACACAACAACAGTAAAAAGGTGACAAAAAAACTACCACAGCACCTACCGGTTTCGTATCCGCTCCATTTCTATCGGATTTTCACCTGCAAATCATGCAAGAAAATTCATGGCATACTCATGGATTTTAACTATAAGTACTTGTCTCTCCCGCTTTTCTACCACAATCTGTTTTTTCTTCCAAACTGAACCCTGAGTGTCACCACACTCCCTTTAAAAATACATATGTAATTTTCAATGACCCTGTCGAATAGCAAGTTATCGATTCATTAAATTGTCTATCTGTGTGCATAACTTCCGTACGCGCGTGTACCATTTAGAAAGGTAATTTCAATTTCTATTTCTCTCCAGTAGTCAAGGCCTAAAGCCAATGTCTCTACCTTTCAACTTTCCGTTTCTTATGCAAGCAATAAAGTAAACAAACCCCCCCCCCCCCCCCCCCCCCCTCCCTCAGTTATTCGCCCCAGGTATGGCATTTTGTCTATGCAAAATTTAAAAAAATGCGTACCTATTATTCCTATCAGTCACAGACGCAGGCCAGATAGATCTACATTTGACACGTTTGCAAACAATAAAAATGAATACGGATGATTCCAGGTATAATTATAATACACCAGCTATAATTATAATAGAACGTGAACATGTGTTCTAAACCACTAATACATCTATACAGTGTCTTCCATACACTTTCAAAACGTTCCGTTGTACACACACACACACACACACACACACACACACACACACACACACACACACACAGTCTACCTTGCATGGTAACTCCAGACTGTGGGCTTGGAGGTTCCTTTCTTTCCCAAGCCCTTCAATGGCACCAACCACCAAGTCGAGTCTCTCACAGTCTTTCTGTCAGTGTCAGTCTCCTGGGCCCATCAGTGCTACTTTCAGAACCTTCAAAGCCCTTATAAACCATGTACGGCTGTGTTTTATCGCAGTGACAGAGCTAAACTGTCCCCTATTAACTGCACGCCCTAGCACTGGTGTGTCACTGGTATTACTGTTCCACGACGCAGCTCCTTGAACTAACTGCAAGTTACTGGTCCGCTCTTTTCAAGCCCAAGACTCGTACTCCCGCAGTTCGTCTGCTTATTTACCTATTTGTCAGTGAACGCTTCTCACGCGAGGTGCACTTGCGCAGAGTTCGCGTGTATCCAAATAAACCGTGGGTCAAAACGTATGTAATATTCATACGTTTCGACTCATTCATATCTATTTATATAATGTATGTGTTCATTTACCGTGTAATTCCTTCTACTTTTCGGCGCCAGTACAGTCCATTGGTGCACAGGTTAAGGGTTAGAGTCAACTCCCCTGCCGAACACTGCGACCCCGCAATTTCAGTATCCTCCTGAAATGAAGTCACCACCACTTAGCCCTTCAGACGAAAACCAGCAGAAACCAGACTTAATTGATGATTATCAATCTCTCTCTCTCTCTCTCTCTCTCTCTCTCTCTCTCTCTCTCCTCTCTCTCTCTCGTCTCTTTCTCTCTCTCTCCTCTCTCTCTCTCTCTCTCTCTCTCCAACACCCACAGAGAGAGACACACACAAACACAGAGACACACATAGAGACACATAGTGACACACACACACACACACACACACACACCACACACACACACACACACACACTCACACTCTCTCTCTCTCTCTCTCTCTCTCTCTCTCTCTCTCTCTCTCTCTCTCTCTCTCTCTCTGTCTCTCTCTCTCTACCATTCACAAGGATTGGATCTGTTACAAGATCGAAGTAAAGGTTGTTCTGTAAAGTTAATTGCAGCTAATAATGCTGGGTTATTCAACAGCATACCTAAGCACACACATTGTTCCATGTCTTTTTTATCTCCCTTGCATCCTTCATTTGACTGGCTCAAATATAGTCAACTACACTTCATACTGTTTCCACAATGTTCTTAGTTTTTAAGCAACTTTTATTCTCTGCACAATGTCCTTTTGCTTCCTTGCTACTGTTCGCTGGCTGCTTAGGAATTGCTAGTAGATTCTTCCTTCAAACCTTACTGGCTGCAACACCGCCAAGTTATGGCATATAGTATGCCTCTATTTGACGCCAAGAGCACCGCCATGTTAAGCCGCATCTACCCGACAAAAATCAGCTTAAAGGGGGCGGGGGGGGGTCTCATAATCACAAAATTTATGTATGCAAGTATGTGTGTGTGTGTGGGCGCGTACACGTATGTTGAGTTTGATGGTCTTAATCTTAACCGTCTGAACATTCACGCAAGCGCTCAGGCACACAAATTCGCCCATGCCCACACGCGTATACATTCACTACACACACACAAAACCCTTGCTACTGCTATAAATAATAGTAGTGCCAGTACTTGTAGTACTAGAATTTGTACTTTATTTCGCATATGTCATATTACAGAGACAGAGAGAGACTGCACACGCGTACGTGTGTTTTGAGTATGTGTGTGAGTGAGTGTCTGTGTGTGAGACAGAGAGAGTGCGTGCGTGCGTTCATACATGTCTATGCACACGTGTGTGTGTGTCTCTCTCTCTTTATGTGCGTATGCTTGTGTGTTTCTGCATGTGATGTGTGTTTCTGCATGCGTGCTTTGCGCGCGCGCGCGCGCGTGTGTGTGTGTGTGCGCGCATGTGTGTGCAAATGTTTTGTGTGTGTGTGTGTGTGTGTGTGTGTCCGTATCTGTGTGTGAGTGTAAAGGAGAGAGAGAGATTTCCACGCGCAAGACAAGGTCTGGGAGATTTTTCCACGCACCCTATTTCGCTGGTAGACTCATATTATGCAGCTGGTGCCAAGCTACGATCAGTATGTCTGCTCTCCGGGCAAAATCATTTCGCCACCTACCACAGTACTAGTCACCCCCACAGACAGCCGCTCGTCTGCAACCACCCCCAGTCACAGCTCTTCTGTCTGACGGTGCTCAATCTATATCTCACCATAGCAACAGCTCAACGGGGTGGATTTGTGCCAGTGTGCATTTGACTCGTTTCGAGTAATTATAGCGAAAACTCCACACGTTACTGCCAGTATACCATGCCACGTCAAACTCGTGCTCAATTTAAATTCAAAGAAGAGCAGGAGGGCATTGCCATAGTGCTTCACATCGAAGAGCCTGCGATTGCAAAAAGCCTGTAGACTAGCCGCCACGAAAGAAATTTCCTTCAAACCATCAGCCCTGGTCGTTCGCAAGTCTCGATGATACTGGTTTATCAACGTGATCTTCCCACACCTGTATGCCAGCCACCTCTAACACATGCTTCAGAGGCACCAACCGAATAGCTGCAAGACCGTCTACGTGGCTATGGCCCTAATAACACCGTCAGCTATGTCACTGAGGCACAGACCGCATAATCTCCATGAAGCGTCTGACTCATCCGTCTACAGATGCTACCGTCAGAAGTGTCCTCTATAGAACTTTATTTCAGAGCGATCAGAGGGTAGCGCAGGAGACATACAGAGACAGCAGACGGACAGACAGATGGTCAAACGGACAGACAGATGGACAACCGACAGACAGACAACAGGTACACAGACACAGACAGATAGACATACAAGAGACACGACGAATAGACGGACGGCCAGACAGCAAATACAACGATATACAGACACAGAGACAGACAGCAGATACACAGACACAGGCAGAGACAGGTAGACAGACAGACAGACAGACAGTCGAACAGACAGACTGAAAGACAGCAGATAAACAGATACACAGACACACAGACACAGACAGACAGAGACAGAGGGACAGAGACAGATGGACAGATGGACAGACAGCGGATACACGGACGCAGGACGAGAGAGAGAGAGAGAGAGAGAGAGAGAGAGAGAGAGAGAGAGAGAGACAGACAGACAGACAGACAGACAGACAGACAGACGGACGGACAGACGGACAGACGGACAGACGAACAGACAGACAGAGAAACAGACAGACAGACGGACAGTCGGATGAACGATAGGCCAGAGACGACAGAATGAGGAGACAAGAGAGGTAATGAGGAGAATCTTACCTTCTTCCGAAAGAAGGCCAGGGCAGAAGATATCACAAACACGATACAACGTGTCACACCATCGCGATGGTAATCATGCGGAACAGCGGAACAGCCCTAAATAGACATACAGATCAACTGACCTAAACAGACATACAGAAAGACCTAAACAGACATACAGATAATTCCTAAACAGACATAAAGATTAGACCTGAACAGACATACAGAAACACCTAAACAGACATACAGAAAGACCTAAACAGACATGCAGAAAGGCCTAAACAGACATACAGATCAAACCTAAACAGACATACAGATCAGACCTAAACAGACATACAGAAAGACCTAACAGACATACAGATCAGACCTCAATAGACATACAGATCAGACCTCAACAGACATACAGATCACACCTCAACAGACATGCAGATCAGATCTCAAAAGACATACAAATCATCTCTAAATAGACATACGGATCAGACCTCAAAAGACATATAGATCAGACTTAAAGAAGCATACAGATCAGACCTAAACAGACATACAGATCAAACCTAAACAGGCATACAGATCATCCCTAAACAGGCATACAGATGATCCATAAATAGACATACAGATCAAACCTAAACAGATTTACAGATCAGACCTGAACCGACATGCAGAAAGACTTCAAGAGACAGATCAGACCTTTAACATACATACACATTAGGCCTCTCAACAGACATACAGATCAGACCGAAACGGACATACAGATCAAACATAAACAGATATACAGATCAGACTACACCAGGCATACAAAAAGACTTCATCAGACATATGGATCAGACCTCAATAGACATACAGATCAGATCAGACCTAAAAATGTATACAGACCTAAAAAGACCCAAACAGACACAGAGATCAGACCCAGACATACAGATCAAAATGAAACAGACGTACAGATCAGACCTAAACAGGCATACAGATCAGACCGAAACAGACATACTGAGATAACCTATAGAGACATACGCATGGAACCTCAACAGATATACAGATCAGACCGAAACAGACATACTGATTAACCTAAAGAAACATACGCATGGAACCTCAACAGACATATAGATCAGACCGAAACGGGCATACAAATCAGACAGAAAGAGGCATTCAGATCAGACCTAATTAGATACTGATCATACCT
>JADBJO010033934.1:0-7500 GCA_016801955.1 Conus betulinus
TTCCCCCACCCCCTTCGCTGGTCTGTGGGGGGGGGGGGGGGGGGGGGGAGGTTCAGATTCTATTGTTGATTTCCGGTCTCAGTTTCAGCATTATCACCTGTGGGTCTGTAAAAACAGGAACAACAGACAAAAAAGAACCAATTCTATCGAAGGTTAGCAGTGTCGGTTTCAACATTATCACCTGTGGGTCTATAAAAAACATAACAGAAAAAAAAGAACCAATTTTATCGATGGTTAGCAGTGTCGGTTTCCGTATTATCACCTGTGGGTCTATAAACACAATAACAACAGAAAAAAGAACCAATTCTATCGATGGTTAGCAGTGTCGGTTTCAGTATTATCACCTGTGGGTCTATAAACACAATAACAACAGACAAAAAAAACCCAAATCTATCGATAGTTAGCAGTGTCGGTTTCAACATTATCAGCCTTTTTCCCCTGCCAGCGTGTGTAAAGAAAACTCAGACATAAGTCGGTAGCTGATCATTTCCAGTGAAACTTGTCACCCTCCTCCCTTCGCGGGTCTGAAAAATATAAAGAGGGGGGGGGGGGAGCACAAAATCTACTGTCGGTCAGCTGTTTCAGTGAAAACGGTCATCCTCTTTTCCCGCTGGTCAGAACAAGTAAATAAACAAAAAAAGAAGAAGAAGAAAGGTAGGGGGAGGGGAAACAGAAACAAAAGGAGAAACAGAAACAAAAGGATTCAAATGCTTTTCGTTCGTTAGCCGCATCAGCGTCAGTGTTATTGCCTGCTGGTCTGTAACACAAACACGCGTGCGCGCGCGCGCACACACACCACACACACACACACACACACACACACACACAAAGAGCAAATTCTATCGCTAGTTAGCTGTATCAGTTCCACTGTTATCACCCTCCACCCTCGCTCGTCTATCAACACCACCACCACAAGCACACAGCGGATAGCGGAGGGGGGGGGGGGGCGGGGGGGCGGGAGATAGGGGGGGGGGGGGAGGGGGGGGGGGGGGGGGGGGGGGAGGGACAATTCAGTCGTGTGGTCAGCTGCATCTACTTCAGTTTTTTTACAGCCCCAGCCCGACCACAAGGGACCCTTTTATTACAGTCATCACCAGGTAGGGGGGAATTCCTAAAGGAGAAAAAAAGCACAAAATATAGCTATATTGTTCAGGAAAACATTCAATTTCTTTAAAGTATTTGTTTGAAAATAGTTCATTTTTATGTTTTAAAAACAAAAGATAATAATGAAAGAAAATACACCGCAATACTGGTAATGCGATACCATTAGACCAGCTGCGAGCTTTGGACTTCCGATGGGTGTAGCCACACATCAAATCATTTGAACAATGGGACTCTTGCCACTGGAGCAGAGTCTAAAGGGAAGTCCGGAGGCAACGTCCACTCGATGGAGCTGCTGCCTTTCTTCCTTTCCTCTCTTGGCATCGACCGTCAGTCCGCCCACTCAAAACATTACCCTAGTTAAAACTATTGCCACATAATCAACTCGTTTGATGAGGGCATCAACCATGCATGCACACACACGCCCACAGATCACACACACACATACGCATTGCATATACACATGCAAATCTGCAAATACACACACACACACGCACACACACACACACACGCATACACACGCATCATACACATGCACACGCGCACTGCATACACTGTGTACACATACATGGACCCGTGCGCATACACACATACACACGTGTGCAATGACCTTACACAGGTTACACATATACAATGATTCTAATGGCACAGCCAATGTTAAGTAGGTTACTCAAGGCCTGACCAGCGTGTTGGGCTTATTGCGTAGGTCAGACATCTACTAAGTCGTCGCCACGAGACTCTCTTCTCAAATTCTCTCACCTTAGTCACCAATTCATTTATCCATCAGCTTTAAATCATGCGCAGTGTGGTCTCCAAACTTAGCGGATGTGGTGGTAGCGTCTACGGACTAGTCCGCACGCAGTGACGCCTCCTTGATGAAAATGAAACCGATTGATGAGGGCATCAACCATTCCGCGTTAATTCACTACGAGAAAATTTCCTGAGAGGGATTATTACAATCCACACTTTAAGGACCCCCCCCCCCCCCCCACCTCCCACTCCCCCTCCCCTCTTTCCTCAGAATCCTCACGGAGATTGGTCCAGCTGTGTTCCGGGTGGCTGAGATGATGCAGTGTATACCATGCACGTAAGTAATGTCAAAAGCGTATGGGTAGAACCCTGAGGTGCGATTTCAGCTGTATGAATGGATAGGTAAGCCACGCTTAATGCCTGCACATAAGACAGACAGACAGACAGACAGAGAGAAAACATTGGCCAGGAGTTATTTTTAAAGTGTGTGTGCGTGCGTGCATGTGTGTGTGTGGTGTGAGAGAGAGAGTGCATGTGTGTGAGAGAGAGAGAGAGAGAGAGAGAGTGATAGTGAGTGCGAGAGAAGGGAGAGAGAGAGTGATAGTGAGTGAGGGAGAAGCGAGCGAGAGAGAGAGAGAGTGATAGTGAGTAAGAGAGAGAGAGGGAGTGATAGTGACTGAGGGAGAAGGGAGAGAGAGAGAGAGGAAGAACTGGAAAGATGAGGAGGGAGAGACACAGAGGGAATCGATAGCGGAGACGCTAAGAGAGGGACTGCAATCCCTTGACTGACCATGGAGGGCTTTGCTGGGGAGTGGGGCGGGGGGGGGGAGTCTATCAGGCCCTACATGACCAGCATCGGACTATTCCGGGCGACAGATCACACGGAACAGAACAGCATGGGAGAAGACTTGCTTCAGAAGCCGATGATAAGCGGTTTCCACATGTTCCCTAAGAGAAGTTTCATCCTGACGAGGAAAAGAAAGAAAGATCGGGAGAAAAAAAAAGGCTATCACTGCTGTTTCCTCAATTCAAGCCCGCAAGAAGAACATTGTAACGTCAATGATACCAGTGCGCATGCACTTTTCAGGGGAAAAAAATCATCACCATTTTGACGGATTTCCTTGTTACTGCTATTTTTGCTCGGGATGATAGTCATTATCCTCAGGAAGACAGGGGTGATAGTCATATTATCCTCAGGAAGACAGCGATGATAGTCATTATCCTCAGGAAGACAGCGATGATAGTCATATTATCCTCAGGAAGACAGCGATGATAGTCATATTATCCTCAGGAAGACAGCGATGATAGTCATTATCCTCAAGAAGACAGGGATGATAGTCATTATCCTCAGGAAGACAGGGATGATAGTCGTTATCCTCAAGAAGACAGGGATGATAGTCATTATCCTCACGAAGACAGGAATGACAGTCATTATCCTCAGGAAAAATAGGCAATGTAGCTGAGGTTAAAAAAAAAAGGGGGGGAAGGCAGTTATTATCAGAAGGAAGTCTGAGAAAATGGCTGTAAGCTTACGTGAAGCATTTGTGATCATCCATTTTGTCGCCCGGGACAAAATGGGACGGGCGACAAAATGGGACGTCTTCATACACGTCCCATTTTGTCACCCCTTCCTATTTTGACGCAGGCGACAAAATGGGACAGGCGACAAAATGGGACGTCTACCTTATCCCATTTTGACACCCCCGTCAATTACGGGGCCTGTAGATAAGAAAATAATTGATAGCATTTGTATTTCTGTTCGAAAGTACGTTTGAACGGAACGTGCAGACACTTGAAAAAAACATTCCTCTTTATCTCTCAGAGCTAAATTACTTGCTATATTTGCTAACAATGAAAAACAAATTTGGGTAACTGAAACCAAAAAGCAGAAGTAAATAATTTAATTAAGTATATAACATATTACAAAAAAGTGCCAGTGACCTATCTTAAGTTTATATACTGCATGTTTGTAGGGATAAGGGGAGATGATAAAGTTTCAGGTCTTGGTTTCAATGCCAGCCAGCTGACAGCTGCATCTCTCCCGCACGGAAGGCTCGTGTGTGTGTGTACGTGTGTGTACTTGTGTGTGTGAGCATGTGCGTGTATGTGTGTGTATATGTCTGTGTGCGTGCGCGTGTCTGCCACAGTGTGTCTGTGTCTGTGCGCCGGCAAAGGGTTATGCCAATGTGTGTATGTGTGTGTGTGTGTGTGTGTGTGTGTGTGTGTGTGTGTGTGTGTGTGTGTGTGTGTGTGTGTGTGTGTGTGTGTGCGTGCGTGTGACATGTTTGTAGTGACCATGTTTGTAGTGAGTACAGAGAGAGAGAGAGAGAGGGGGAGAGAGAGAGAGGAGAGAGAGGAGGGGGGGGGGGGCAAGCAAGCAGTAAGACACAGTTGGACCGATACTCAGATATATTTGCAGTACATGCAATCATTTATTTTGTAAACCCAATTAGAGGAAACAATTCTTTATTAGTGGACAATTTCTTTTGTAAACGAAATAAGAAGAAACATGTTTTTGTCAACATATTTTACAGCACACATCTTTAGTGCCAAGTAGTTTGTACAAGAAAGACTTCAAGATAACGAAATAAAAAAGAAAATTTCTAATGAGAGGAAACAATGTCTTTCCTTGGTAAGGACATTTTGCAATATACATGATTTTTGTGGCAGGATTCAAACAAATAAAACAGCAACAAGTGACATTCACAATATACACATTTTCAGGCATTTTACTTTACTTTGACTTTTACTTTACGTCTACTACTTTGTAAACCAAATGACAGGAAACAATGTCCTTAGTTGGTAAATATATTTCGTAACATACATCATAAGGGGACACACATCTGTTTAAAACCCGCCAGAAAACGTTACATAAAAAACAGCCGCATTCTTAATATTACAAAACCTTTAGGCAGACATTTCTTTTCCATTTTAAACCATAAATCCAACAACAAAGGAAACAGTATTTTAGATTGGTCAACACATATTTCGCAACATGCATATGTAGGTGCAAGATTTTTTTTAAAAAAAACACCCTTTATCATGTAAAAAATCAGGAATGTTTTTGTTCATTTTGTATCCAATGGGGAGGAAACAAGTTATTTACTTGGTCAACACATTTAGCAATAGACATGACTAATGGCAAGAAAAGTAAACGCATTCATGGTGTGACAAAACTTTTTTCAGGCTGACAATCATCATTAAAATATAAATGAAAATTGAAACAATGTCTTTACTTGGCGTGTCGAATTGGACCAAAACGGTATCAGAAATGCTTCATCAGTAAAACGTATTCTACCTCAGTGGATATTGCGGTTTCGGTAATAGACATTGATGACCGAATACCAATCGAACTCTTCTGGTCGGAGCCATAGCCACGCGTTATACCACTGCGAAGTGGCCAGAATGCGCTGAATGGCGATGGCGAGGCCACTACCTCGGCCGGCTGCCTGGACTAGACGGCGCACGCTGACAGGATTTGGCAATCTCGGAAGCAAGGTGGTACTAATGTGCAGACGTGGGGGAGGGACTCTAGAGACCACATCGTAGAAAAATCTACTAACTCTTTGCAAAGTGAACCGACTTGCTGGAGATGATTGCAGAGCGAAATGTACTATCCTGGCCTGTATCTCTCGAGGGAGAAACTCATGGCCTTCTGACATGCAATAGTCAACGTCTCCCATACCAAGTTCACCGTCCCCCTCATCACATCCATCGTCCACCTCCTCACATCCACCGTCCCCCTCATCACATCCATCATCCCCCCTCATCACATCCATCGTCCACCTCCTCACACATCCACCGTCCCCCTCATCACATCCATCACCCCCCTCATCACGTCCATCGTCCACCTCCTCACATCCACCGTCCCCCTCATCACATCCATCACCCCCCTCATCACGTCCATCGTCCACCTCATCATATCCATCGTCCTCATCACATCCATCATCATCCTCATCACCTCCACCGCCCCCCTCATCACATCCGCTCCCTCTGTCGTCATGTGTGTGAACGCGTCGCCCACCAGAGTACGCTCGCCCGCGTCTCGTCCAGATCCAGGCTGACGTAATGTTCCCCCATACCCTCGGGGTAATGCCCGAGGGTAAGAAGGAACCTCTGGTGAGAGTACGAGCCGTCGGGGGACACTAGCACCGAATATTCTGCGCCCCTTGCAGACGCTATCAAGATCTGCACGTTGTGGATTCTTGATAGCGCCTGCAAGGTAACGTGGTCCCCGTAGGTCGAGCTTCGACTCATTTGACTTAGATATTGCTCAGGATCACCTGTAATAAATGTTTCATATGACAGAAGGTTCTCTGCAATGTGATTGACCGCTTGCCTTCGAAGGTCGACCCCTGTCTGGAAATTGCCAATTAGAGACATCTGATGCGCAGCTGCCTCGAATGGCAATTTCCAACAACCTCCCTCGGGTCCAAAAGGACTTTCATTCCTAACTGCTGAAAGTCATCAGCTCTGTCTGTGGGAGTATAGGGCAAGTTATATTGTGTCGTCGGTGTGTTGTTGTCTGTCCATTTTCTGTTCCTCTGTGACCTTTCTTCTTCGATTTTGGATTTCTGATACTTTTGTTCGACTTGTTATATTCGTGACACACAAACCCACTTGCACAGTTCCCCCTTTTGCGTCTGAAACTTTATTTTGTACTTCGAGTCTTTCAAGTTTCTTTCCACAACAACCCCTTTTAGGATAACCCTTTTTGGGGGGACTTTACCCTTTTTTATCTCAGGGTATTTGAGCAATACCTGTTCGCCCTTTCTGTAGATGGCACACGAGCCTTTGTGGCGGGCTACCATCCTCGCACTGAATCGGCTGCTAGCTGTTGCTACTGTTCTCATCAAAGCCCTATTGCCTTGCTGTGCTTTTACCTCTGCAGGTGTCATGTTCGCGAGAACTTCTTTCGTTACGTTGTTCACCGCTTCTTGTACTTTGTGAATTTTTTTAGCCCAATTGAACCCCTTCTGCGAGCAGGCAAATGCAATTTTTTTTTCTCACTTCCAAGTGACAGCGCTCACTTTTCCCTGTGACTGTGGGTGGTAGGGGCGGCTTCGAATGTGCTTGATTCCCCTCTTTAGCAGTAGTCTTTTGAATGAACCTTTGAATTCTGTACCATTGTCACTTTGTACAATATCAGGATTCCCGTGCTCCGCAAGAATAGTTTGAAAAGCCTTTGACACACATTTGCTCGATTTTCTGGTCAAAGGGCGCAGGATAAGAAACCTTGAAAAAACACATCAAGGACTGAAAGTATGTATTTATAAGTGTGCCCATGCATGACAACTTCATCTTTGTCCATCACCATTAAATCCACCTGCCATCTTTCGTTCACTCTTGCCGCAGTGACTGGCTTTGGTGGGACTTTTATTGCTAAATGTAGGCCTGTTCACTTGATATGTGGAGGATTTCCCAAGGACGGTTTCAACAGTGCGACGAGGGACTCCGGCACACTTGTGTTTTGTACCTTTCGCCATGTGGATTTGCATCCACTGCCAAGCGTGTCCCTATAAGCTTCTTTTGACCTTCTTGCTAAGCTCATCGACCGGAATGACTTGCATTCCGTTGAAGAAGAGTTCTTCACCTTCCACTTTGAAATACTCTCTACGCCTTTGGAATTGGCGAACAGCACTTTTCTGA
>JADBJO010033935.1:0-2500 GCA_016801955.1 Conus betulinus
TTCCAAGGCCTACCCGTGTGACCATTCCAAGGCCTAGCACGGCATTCAGTGAAACTACAATTATAACAAGTGTCCGCATTCCCTGAATTGTCCCCCTCCGGTCATGGTTTCCTATGATAAATGGTCCCTACCGATGACATATGCCATAATGTGTGAAGACATGAGCCACCCCTTTCCTGACGTCAAATGTGGGGGCCTTGGTATGCTCCACCATGACCCTGTGTTTTTTGCTAGCTGAAGAAATGAACCACCCCCTACCTGACGTCACACATCTGGTCTTGGAACTCCCCTGAGTCCCTGTTTCTGTGCCAGCTGAAGACGTGAACCACACCCCACCTGTGACGTCACACATTTAGCCTTGGAACCACCCATGACTCACTCTCACAGCAAATGAAACAGTATTTGCCTGGCTGGCTTTCAGCCATTAAATGTCTGAAAAAGAACAACTATGAAATACCGTGTGTTTTTGTTTATTTGTTTGGTTGGTTGGTTTGTTTGGTTTTTGGTTTGGTTTTTGGTTTTTTTGTTTTTTGGTTGTTTTTGTTGTTGTTGTTGTGTTTGTTTGTTTGTTTTGGGTTTTTTTTTTTTAATCAGGGAGGGGGTTGGGGGATGATGAAATAAGACAGAAAAAGAACAACTATGAACAATTTTTTTTTTTCAGGAAGGGGGTTGGGGAATTAAAAAAGAGGCTGAGGCACTGACATGAACAACAATATATATATATATATATAATAACAATAAACTAATAGATTCCAAGGATAAGTACCGAGCACCATTCCAGCAACTTACAGAGCAGCTTGGTGTTGCAATGACTGCAAGAAATATTGAATTACAACCAATGCTTGCTCTTATGTCTTAGATTGTAGAAATACGGGGGGGTGATATATATATATATATATTATATATATATATATATATATATATATATATATATATATATATATAATAAACTAATAAATTCCAAGGATAAGTACCGAGCACCATTCCAGCAACTTACAGAGCAGCTTGGTATTGCAATGACTGCAAGAAATATTGAATTATAAACAAAACTTGCTCTTATGTCTTAGATTGTAGAAATAAGGGGGCCTATTTTTAGCCTTTTTCAGGTATAGCATTCTTTTTTAAAACCGAAAAGGCACAGGAGTCAAATTACCACTTTCCGCGGTCACTGAGGAAAAACAGTCAGGTTTCGAAATACCGGTATCTGACGAGGAGTTATATGTTAGTGAGCTTCCTCCCCATTGGAGATTGTCTCCCACTTAGGAGACTATAAGCTTGCTGAAGGTTCATTTTGAGAAGCATTATTATTCCCCATTCACCCCCTCAAGCACATACTGTGGGCGTCCGCGTGTGTGTAAGTAAATCTGTGTCCACGTCTGCCTGTGTGTGTGTGTGTGTGTGTGTGTGTGTGTGTGTGTGTGTGTGTGTGTGTGTGGTGTGAATGTGCGCGCGCGCGCGCGTGTGTGTGTGTGTTACAATGAATGTATAAAAAAAACACATATATATATATATATATATATATATATATATATATATATATATATATATATATATATATATATATATGTTAAAAATACTGTTTAAAAATGGAGCATAAAAGGAGGATTTTTATGCTCATTTTTTAAACAGTATTTTTAACAGATGTTGCTCCCTACTTGGTGGAGCGCTTTTAGATTTTTTAAGGACATTTTATATTGTTCATGATATATATTCATGATATATATATATATATATATATATATATATATATATATATATAATGCTGAATAATTAAGTAGTAGGGGAAAACAAGTGCAGGTTAACATTCTTCCATCATTACAGTAATGACTTGGCAAAGATTTAAAATTGAAAAAAAAAAAATGAAGATGAAGTAAATGGGAAAATGTATATAATAAATATGAAATCCCCTTCACTAGCTGCATGAGAAAAACTATCGCAATCCCTCTCGAAGACAGATCTATGTGTATCGCCTGCTCCGAGGCCTTTCGTCCGCTGGATCGGACTCATCAGGGAGACACGGCTGATTGTGTCTGTGCTCTTGGCGTCAGATAGAGACACACCACAGTCCATAATTCTGTGGTGTTCCGACCGCCAAGGGTTTGAAAAAGAATCCAAACAGCACCCCCAAAGCAGCCAGCGAGAGGTAGTAGAATTAAACAAAACGAAAGTGTGTGGAGAGGAAAAAAGTTGTTGAAAAAACTAAAATTATCATCCTTCAGGTTACAAAGCATTGATCAAGCAAGCAGTCTTGGGGGGGGGGGGCTTGGGGGGGGGGGGGGGGGGGGGGGGGGGGGGGGGGGGAGATTGCGCAAGATGCCATCGAGGGGCGCAGAATATATTAGACAGAAAATAACATTCATTGCGTGTACTGAGGCCATGTTCAGCTCCAGGGCTCAATTATGAGGGGCACACCCATCATCATCATCAGTGAAACAACACTCACCCATCATCATCATCACCATCAGTGAAACAATCCCCCTACCTCCATCATCATCACCAT
>JADBJO010033935.1:12500-14059 GCA_016801955.1 Conus betulinus
AAAGAAAAAGAAAGAAAAAGAAAAGAAAGACAGAAAGACAACAAACGAACGAAAACCGTTGTTGCGAGAGTCTCAACCTTCTGTTTGCTCTGTTTGTTTGTTTGTTTGTTTTTCACTGAAGAATAATTAATACCCAACATGCTAGTGAATCACTGTGAAATTCTGCCGCGCGTACCGTAACCCCAATCGATGAAAGTATGCCCACTGCATGACCACACCCATCATAACGGGGTTTCCCAGTCCGTGTCAATTTGAAAAGGGATGTGATTTCAGGATTCAGTGCCCCTTGCACGTGGCAAACCGACTCACGCGAGGCAAGATGAAAATAGAATGTGGCACGAGCCAAGTAATGTTCTAGAACAACAGGAAAAATTGTAATGTTCCTGAGTGAAGCGTTACCAAGACAGTGGCGTAGAGATATTTGTCCAGCCAGCCAAGGGGAGAGAAGGGTGGAGAGGAGGGAAAAGAGGGGCGGGGGAGGGTCGGAAAGCGGTGTGTGTGTGTGTGTGTGTGTGTGTGTGCGTGTGCGTGTGTGTGTGTGTGTGAGCGCACGCGTGCATGTGTGAATGTGTGTGAGCGCGCGCGTGAGTATGCGCGTGTCTGTGCATGTGTGCTTGTGTGTGTGTGTGTGTGTGTGTGTCTGTGTGTGTGTGTGTGTGTGTGTGTGTGTGTGTGTGTGTGTGTGTGTGTGTGTGTGTGTGTGTGTGTGTGTGTGCTAACGCACGCGCGCGCGCGTGGCAGGCGCACGTGTGTGTGTATGTGTGTGTTCGTGTATGTATGTGTGAGTGTATTTGTTGGTGTGTGTGTGTGTGGTGTGTGTGTGTGTGTGTGTGTGTGTGTGTGTGTGTGTGTGTGTGTGTGTGTGTGTGGAGGGATAGAGAGTGAGGGGGGAGCAAAAGTCAGAATTGTAGGGAAATGAGTTGCTTCTTACTACGAAAGACGAGAAAAGACACCACTAGCCCAAAACACGTCATTCAACGTAGTTATTTCATAAAGAGATGGTTCATTCCGATGGAGCAGAGATGGGAGTGTCCCAGCTAAGAGTGGCTCCATAGATCGCTAAGACTTCGGAGAGGCTCAGGGACAACACGCTGGTTAGGGGGTCTGGACAGCAAAACACAGTTTAGCCTCCCCTCCCCCTAGGCCTGCTCCCCCCCCCCCCCCCCCCCCCCATCCCCGCCCGCCTTCCACCCCACCCCCACCCCCCGATTTTTTCGGGGATGAAGTGGAAGGGAGGGTGGGGGGCGCCTCTGAGAGGCTTGGGGGGGGGGGGGGGGTGGGGGGACCGGGGTACTTGAGATACTCATCAATTCCATCTCTCGTATTCCACCCCCACCCCATTCCCCTCCCCATCCCCATTTCTTATCACGAATGTAAATTAGATGTAATTTAAAAGTATATTAAATGTAATTGAACGTAGTTGTTTGATTAAAGAGACAGTTGATGGTAACAGCGGGTGGGGGGGGGGGGGGGGGGGGGGACAGGCTGTCCCAGCTGAGGATATAATGTAACGTAGCGGTTGATAAAGAGACAGTTGATGGTAACAGGGGGGTAACAGG
>JADBJO010033936.1:0-5000 GCA_016801955.1 Conus betulinus
CAAAGTAAAGAAATCAGGAAAGCATGAGGGTGAGATTGATTGACATGGATTGAGCTGTATGGATCAAAAAGTGCAGTAGAACTGAACTGAATGTATAACTAATAATATTTAATGATGCAAGAGTACAGACAATTAAGGTAACTAAGAGGGAATATGTGTAATTATAATCTGAATTGATATAATTTAAGAATGCATGACCAAGTAAAAAGGAGCATGAAGAGAGAGAGAGAGAAGAGAGAGAGAGAGAGAGAGAGAGAGAGAGAGCCGAGAGAGAGAGAGAGTGGGGGGAGGGAGGGTGGTCATGGAGGAAGCAACTACAGAGAACAAACGTGGCCACCATTAGGGTGGGGGGTGGGGGTAGTCTAGGAATATGATGGTTTAGTTAAATGAGAATGGAAAGTGTGCATAATAAATAGAGAACCAATTGTATAAGGAAGCATGTGTGTGAGAGGAAGCTTAAAATAAATAACGAAATCTCTTTTATACATACACATGTAAAACTACGAAATGAATACAAAGGGAAACATAGACACAAAAAAATGACCATGAAGTGATGAAGTATGTAAATAAGATAAACCAGGAAACGAAAAGTAGGACAATAACTTGGTCAGTTCAGTAAAGGAAACAGCGAGCACAGAACTCGTTTAAGTAGGTCAACATGCAAATCAGCACGAAGCGGCGATCCACTCTGGCACTCGCACACGGCGCCGTCTCCCTCTGTCCGTCTCACTCGCCCGTTCTCTCTCGCTCTCTGCTTAGAGAGAGAGAGAGGGGGGGGGGGGGGGGGAGCAAGAGGCGGATGGGGCAACGGTGGGAGGCGGTGGGAGTGAGGGCGGGAGAGAGAGTGGGTGTTAAGTAATGAGAATTGCCTGCTGAATCTTGGCTGGATCGTCTGCTAAGAAATGGCTGACTATAGATTTATATTATAAGAGTATGGTTTTGAACTCTTTGAATAACGATAGCTATTATATGCATTTTGATTATTTTTCCGACGGTTGCTTTGAATTATTAAAGTTTGAATTCTAGGTTCCGACCATTAAGAGACTCCTCTGGTCAACGGGCAACCTAGACAAACGTGTGCGAGTCAAGTGTCAACAAAGACCCACGCCAGGCGCATAGGCTGAAAAGAAATAGGGAAAACTACTACATTAAAGTAAAAATAACTGAAGGAATGTACCAACCTGATACATGATAAAGCGACAAGGTTATAGAAATTCATCCATGGGGCTGCTAAATCCAACGAATATAAACAACACAAGTCCAACACCACATGAACACGACCACAGAAGAACACACACTGAGTGTCAAAGGTTAGCATGGCAGCTGTTGTGATAGACCCAAGATTCGGGGTTTACCTTTGCATTGAAGAGGGCGATAGGCTATTTTTGCGCATGCGTAAATGAAGTTAATAAAAGATGCTTAAAACAGTACGGATTTTCCGGAGAATTATACCACGTAGGGAAAGAAAGACCTTTACTGTATATGTGAACGATATTACGATGGGGGAAATGGAATAGAAAACATGTGTTTTGTATGCTAGTATCAACAGTATTAATATTATGAGTTTTAAAAACAATAATATTTATACCTACTTTACGCTCATGAGGAAGAACGTACTAAGAAGTATTAATGTATAATTAGATAGAATTCTGCATGTACACACTGTCATGGAAGAATGTTTGTTGCAGTCATGGTAAATTTTGCTCTAATTATATAAAATTGATTGACTTTTTGTTGCGTACTCATGTGAATAGCCTGATAGCCTCACATTAAAGTCACGAGTCACGAGTCTCTCTTTCTCTCTGTATGTATCTCTCTCTCTCTCTCTCTCTCTCTCTCTCTCTCTCTCTCTCTCTCTCTCTCTGTGTGTGTGTGTGTGTGTGTGTGTGTGTGTGTGTGTGTGTCTGTGTCTGTCTGTCTGTCTGTCTCTGTCTCTCTCTCTCTCTCTCTCTCTTCCTCAAAACATATGTGGTGGGAATGTGTGCTTTTATTGTTTCTTTCTAGGGGGCAGTTCAGATCATGTTATCAACATCATGTTTTAACACTTAAATGTGAAAAGTATCACACGTGTGAGAGATGTTTGTGTGGTGCTGCTTTTCAATGCTCATAGATTTGTTTGGCTGTTCATATCCCCAGTAGTTCTAAAGGATCTCTCAGAGTACATAAATCTGTGTACCTTTTTATGTCTGAGACTTTCTGGCATCAAAATGTCCACCTTGTGTAATTATTCAGATACCAACAAACCCCAAAACAATCACTGAATTGATCGTAACCTCTACAATGTTTCAGTCTTCTGGGTAAACAGTGCAAAACGAGTGAAAAAAAATGCGATGGCGAACCTGACTGATCAAATAAACCTCTTGTATAAAATCGGCACACACATCACGAACTTCGGCTGTCCCTATTGTGTTTGTATCCGGGATGGTGGGAAACTTTATGGTAATACTCATCATGTTTCGTCTGCCTGCATCAGCTTATAATGTTTTCTTCCAGGTCCTGGCCTGGTCTGACCAGGTGGTGTTGATGGCAGGTCCCTTGAATGAAATCATCCCTATATTTGATGTGCCAAGGTTATACAACAGGGGTTCCTGGCAGTGCAAGGTCATAAACATGATGGCCTATACTGCAACGCATGTGTCTGCATGGATGCTTGTGGCACTCACCACGCTGAGAGCAGCGTCTGTCCTGTGGCCACTTCGCGTCAATGCGGTGTGGACAGTGGCGATGTCGTGGGCTACAGCTGGTATAGTGATCGTCGTCTTCGTTCTGGTCAATTGTCACTTACTGTATGGACTTGACATAGAAGAGGCAACATGTAAGGCGTCCATAACAGAAATGTATTCATGGTTTTTTGCATTGATATGGACATGGATCGATCTGATGCTATCTTCTTTCTTACCCTTCGTGTTGCTGGTGGCCAATAATAGTGTCCTCCTCTGGACACTGTTCAGGTCTGTGAGATCAGACACACGTCTTCTGTACAACAAGCCACCCAGGATTCCAGACAGCGGAAAGTGTCCTCATTGACTGTGACCTTGGTTGCTGTAACCATTTCTTTCCTCCTTCTAGCAATGCCTTATGGAGTTGTTGAGGTAGTATTTTCATTAGTCGATACCAGAGCTCCAATTGTTGAATGGTATTATATGGTCTCAAATTGTGCCACTCTAGTTTTGTGGCATTGCAACAGTGCCATCAACTTTTATCTATATTGTCTAACTGGTCAGAAGTTCAGAGCAGAATTTAAGAAAATAGCAGCTGAGTTTAGTTCCTTATTCCTAAAGACCAAAACGTCAGCAAGAAGGACGGGTACAACAGATCAGTGACAATGACGTCTATCGTGGCCTTGCAGTGGACGCGGAAATGTAAATGACAGCAGAGAACTGCCACTAAAGGCGATTTTCAACAGCCCATCCACTGCTCAATGATGACAATATAGTCTCGCTGGAACTCACCATTTGGATCTACGTTTCTGTCGAAGCTTGAAATGTAAAAAAAAAATATACACAAGCTACTTCCTTTATATACAGCTTGTTTAAATGAAAACATGAATGGCTTTAGGTACGTAAGACTAGGAGACTGGCTGAAAGAAAGAAGCGATGGACGGAGGGGAGAATGCGAGGAAGGGAGGGAAGGACTGAAAAAAAGAAAGACAGGAAACGATGCAAGGAACAACAATTGAAGAAAGTAACCTGTCAGTATAGGGAAAGGAAAGGAAAGGAAAGGAAAGGAAAGGAAAGGAAAGGAGAAGGAGAAAAAAGGAAATCAGTAGTCTTTTACAGGATGATTAGTTATTTCATCCGTTTATCAATATTTCTAGGGAGGATGTGACAGCAGTATGCATACACAGGAGTACAACCCTGCCATCCCCACCCCCCACCCCCTCCCCTTAACCACCTCTCGTGTTCCCAGCCTCCCTGCCCACCCCATCCCTCTGGGAATGGGCTTGGCCCTTCCTCAACTGCTCACACTGTAGCTGAGTCCAGGTCATGACACTTGGATGTCCCTCTGTTGTCCGATTTTTTTTTTTTCCCGCTGATGCTGCCTGGATTTCAAACCAACAACTTGTAGATGAATGGGGCTCTCATGGCGTAGTCCTTTTCAGACACGTGTCTTAACCCGCGTCTCCTACAGGTCAACCGTTGTAAACTTGGAGATGTATTCCCTATGCACTTTACTCTAGTTTCCGCTCGACCACATGCAGATGAGACCACGTTCAGCTGCCTCTTTTATTGCTTTTAATTTTCGGTCCTCTTTTTTGTCAGAAAACGGTAAGTTGTTTCTCAATATCGTTTGCTCATGAGCCGATACTCACCCCTCTATTATCACTCTTTGTAGCAAGGATGCGGGCTTAGAAACCAGACTCTACACACAAAACTGCTGCCAGACTGGCAATCTATTCCACCATGTAAATGTGCCCCTTCTCCATACTGCTTGAATATGACACAAGGAATTCAATCAGAATCAGCTGTTTTGATGAACCTTAGTGAAGCATCTTATCTGTTATGATGCCACTCTTCCTGATGATCTCTGGATGGTAATTCTCGTCCCAGAAGGTCTGATATGCTACTCCTAGTCACCCACTCCATCCAGTAAATCTCCCTTCCCTGCTCTCCATGTAACAACTGTTTCAGACTATGCCCTGTAGCCTCCTGCCGTGCAGATCGTCGATGCTGAGAACTCTGGTGAATTGTTGGAACTCTGGCGGTGGTAACTGCATGTATGATCTCTGTAAACACTTGGCTGTGTCTCTGTACCTTGCCTAAATTAACGCTGCTTTGCATGAACACGGGACATGCTCCACTGTCTCTTTGCTAGGAGAGCAACAAGTAGAGACATCTGATTTCCCTGTGTCATCAGACCTGAATTCGAGGACGGGGGTGGGGGGTGGGGGGGGGGTGGGGGGTCGTATGCAGACCCGAGGAAGCTGGTCTTGGGAGGTGTCATGTGACACATTTCATTCCAGCTGAGATATCTGTGGAATGTGTTTTGCTACATGCATT
>JADBJO010033936.1:12500-14059 GCA_016801955.1 Conus betulinus
TCCTGGGTGATCTTCAGTTGCCAGGTTTCACAGCAATATAACAGCGCTGAAATCACACTGGAGTTATAAAATTCCACTTTGATTCCAAGGGATTTTTTTTTTTTTTCCAGTTCCATTTTTTTTGTTCAGCTGATCAAATGCTAATATTGCCTTCCCAATAAACTTCAGTTCGTGGTCGAGGTCATTAACGTTGTTGATGGAGTTGTCTAGGTATGTGAGGTTCTCTACTTCTTCCGCCTGCATTGGTTGTCAATGGAAAAGTCTGTTGGCCCTCGGTGTTTACCAGAAAGCACCGTGTTTAGTCTTTATGGCACTGATAATGAGGCCAATGTTGCCTGCAGACTTGCTGATATTGTCTACTTGCACCTGAAGATTTTGAGTGGTGCTTGCAAGAGCGGCAATGTCACCGGTAAAATCCATATCTGAAAGGCTGTTTCCTTCTGTCCACTGGATTCCCTTTCCTTTCAAACACCAGTCAATGGCAAGTGCAAGGAGGGGAGGGGAGAGAATACAACCTTGCCTTACCCCGGACACTGTGGACACTGTCAAATGCTTTGGTGAAGTCAGTGAAGCTGATGGCCAGGGGTTATTGGTGCACTCCACACTTCTCAATGATCTGTCTTAGTGTGAAGATCTGTTCCACACAGGATCGTTTCAGGGGGAAACCTGCTTGTTGTTTCCTGCGCTCATTGTCCACTATGTCGCGCAGTCAGTTAAGGATTCGCTGGCAGCACACTTCCTTTGGTATTGACAGTAGAGTAATTCCTCTCCAGTTGTCGCGCACTCTGAGAGGTTGTCTTTTTGTGAATACAGACGACTTTGCCATTCTTCAAATCCTGTTACGGAGACTGCACATCCAAGAGACGATGCAATCACCACCAGCATTTCCGCTGTTGTTCCCTAAACCACAGGGGATTTATTGCTCTTCAATGTCTTTGGTGGTTGTTCTGATCTCTTCTTCAGTGAAGTCATCGGTGCTGACTCGCAGCAGGAGGTATGGGTCATCCGCCTCAGCCGGTGTCGGTGACTTTATTAGACGTGTAGATATATACGTTATGCATTGTCCAGGTTTAGCTGTGGATTGTGACAGTTCGGAAAAGCATAGCAATGAAATGCCCGCTGCATAATTCTGTCAAAGAAAGGGGAATGCATTCGGGCTCTTTCGGGCAGCCCTCAAAGGACATAAGATATCAGCTTATACCACCTAAATATGCCCCCGGTCACTTTAGATTAGCTGACCTTTACAATGTAGCTATCCATGTAAACTGAAGAATAGACTTTCGATGTATGTTTGTACAGAGCGTTCGAAAGAAGAGAAGGACGCCTGTCTTGTGCTTTATGTTTAATGACGTTGAAGACACAATGAGGCAGTGAACAGTAAACAATCAACAACAAACAAGCAGGGTAACTCTTGCTCCCATAAAGAAAACCTAACACAGAGTAACTTTTATTCAAGACCTTTTAAACTTGAATTAAGTCAGACAAATGCAAAGACTAACAATATGATAGCGGGGAAAAGATGATGTTCTTTGTTACTAGATCGTGTTTGCAGTAGTAGT
>JADBJO010033937.1:0-5000 GCA_016801955.1 Conus betulinus
TCTCTCCTCTCTCTCTCTCCTCCTCAATGCGCGCATGCAGGCAACATGTATGTGGTAATGTGTGAGCGTCCCAGCACGGTTCAATTTTCGTGACGGGAGACTGGCTTTTGGTTTACCTCTTATTGTATTTCGTTTTGTTCCTCAGCAATGCTCTACTGAAAATCTAAAAAAGATGATCATCTCCCTCTACCCCATCCCCACCCCACCTCCGCCTAACTGATGGTGCTTCTTCCGACGAAGCAACACCATAGTGCAGTGGTTTGAATCTAACTTGGGGGGTGGGGGGGGGGGGGTGGTGATAAGGAGTGGGAGGGGGAAGGGGTTCAAAGAAAACCAGGGCTGGGAAATACTAATACATAAAGGAGAAAAGAAAATGGATTACATAAGTAAATGTCAAACATGATGTTATTAATGGAAAAAAAACGACCTCGTGCTAATGAAGCAGCATTTTGTGAAAAATGCGCAGTTTATATATTAAAAGAAATCATGGTTCTTTAGACATTAACTATTTTTTCGATTCGCTTTTTATCTCAACTGCCGGTAGCTAGTTATTTTTTGAAAATCCCAGAAAAACTTCGTAAGATCCACTATTTATGCCGTGTGCTATGTTAGGACTATTGGGGTTCTTTATCAGAAAACTCAGCGTCACTTTGGAACCGTTGAAATCATAATTCCCACGCTGGATTTCTTTAAAGGGGGGGGAAAGACATAAATAATCATTAACGGCAACTGTTTGGTGATTACAAAAAAAAATGAAAATGTCTTATCTATATGCTGCGTTTTTGTAACCAACAAGAATGGCTGCTCTATGGTGACATACCTTGTAGAATTTTGTGAATTTGTGAAATTTTTTCTGGTTGTGTTAACAATTTTGGTAAAAGGGTGCTAAAGACAAGTGGAATCTTGTCTTCCCCAGTCTCTCCTTGTGGATGAAGGAGGCAGATGCGCGCGTAGGACTAAGCATGCCGTAGATTAATTGAGTGTATTCAAAGGGATGGTCCCATCTCTTCTCTCTCCCTCGTCGCAGAACTCGAGCCCTCGAGTCTCTACCTTTCCTCTCTCCGCTACGTAGCGCCTATACAACAGCACCAACTTGCCACTCAAACGTCAAATATCAGCAAATCGCAGTGATACTGGGGAATGCGCGGACCCTCTGCCAAAGTCGAACTGATGCCTGGAATATTATTTTGCGACCGCCAGGGTAAGTTAACTGTATGTACAGGGTGAAACAGTTTACTTTCGCGTGGTTCTTTTTTTAAATGGATACTGACATGACTAAATGACAGGATCTGCACCACAAGAAACGTTTAAACCATCGCGTGAAAACTATAGTACGTCGGAGACCTTTCTTGTTTGTCAATAAAATATTTGCACCCGTAGTGTACAATTTCAGTGGGTATTTTTTTCGATAACGTGACTAAACAGGACTACACACAAGGTCAGTAAAACATCAGTTTACAATCCAGATTCGCATCAACAGATGCCGCACCCAACCTGTAATAATACCATGACAGGTGCGATCTGTAAGCGGGTTTAAAGGAAGCACATTTGTTCGTGAAATTCATGGAGATCGTAGGAGCCACTCCCAGCACCGGGCGTTGGCTCAAAACAACGAAATGGAGAAGAATCACCGAGCATTGAACAGGAACACTGTGTGCAGATCGTTTGTGCACCAATGTCACGTCTCGCGAATCTGTGTCAGAAACATAGAGTATCAAAAAATAAATACAAAACACACAACAACAATAATATATAGGATTACAAGGTTAAAACAAAAAATCAAACCAGTTGTTCGGAAATCGACCCAATCCAATCTGTAGTTAGATTTTTCTGTATAAAATACTCTAGACTTTGGGTCTTCTTATATCTGTCATTCCCACATGCTGCGTTGCCGCAGGTTTTGAACCTAGATCAAAGTATAGAAACGCAGCAGATAACCCACAAGGTAAAAATGGCTAATTCAGAAAATACATTTTCTTTTTAATCTTTGTGTGCTTTCTTTATTTTTCCGTGCCGTTGCTGCGAACCAGGAGTCCATCCTAATCTAGTTCTTTTATGTGTGTGAAATGAATAGGCTGTGGTGGGCCTGAAAATGCTTCGTCAGGCTCAGGTTAAACATAAACAAGAAGGAGAATGAAGACAGAAGAGAAGAAGAAAAAGAGGAAAATCCACACACATGGCGGCTCAATCACAGTGTTACACGTGACTTACTGCTAACGAAGCCCACGAAAGTGGTGGGTGGTGGTGCATGTCTAAGGGTGGAGGGTGTGTGTGTGTGTTGTGTGGTGTGTGTAGTGTGTGTGTGATAGTGTGTGTGTGTGTCAAAAAAACCCTCCGTATACAGGACACGGTTTAAACTGGTTAAAAAAAAAAAATAGAGGTTCGGCTGCAAACAAAATAGCGCTGACTGTTCCCAACAGCTGCACGTTGCCGTTCATTTTTCCATTCCTAACTCAACCCCCTAATATCTGGACAGAAAGAACACTGCGTCGAGAAAGAAAGAAAAGAGAATAACACACACACAAAACAACAACAAAACAACCAACAAAAAATGAACAAACAAAGGCTTGCCTGACTCAGTCACGCATATGAAACAAGGGCCTGAAGTTGATTTATCGTTCTCATCAGCTATCCACTCCATTTCGGGAGTTCTGATATTCAGCCGAGGCTGCTAACACACACACACGCACACACACAACACACACACACACACACCCACACACACACACACACACAACACACCACACACAACACACACACACACACCCACACACACACCACATACAAACACCACACAGCCGCACCATCGCAACACACACACACACACACACACACGCACACGCACACTACAACTCGTTTGGAACTTTCTACAGGGAAAGTCATGTGAATGTTTCTTCCTAAGCGTTTCCTTTCCAAAGCTAGCCTCCTCGCTCGGCCTCCCCAAACCCCGTAATTACTTTCTGGCTCCAGGAATTTTTTTTTTTCCCGTGAGATTTCTTGTGACACACGTAGAATGGTGTCCCCGGTCTCTGCCAGGATGGCTTCTCTCACGTGATGCCAGTTTCTCTCTGTTTTTGGCAGCCAAGGCTTAGCAGCCTCAAGGGGCTTCCAGCGCAGTGCGGCCTCCCTTCCTTTGGTGACGTCCATAATAATACATGACAGGCTCGTTGGCCCAATTGTTTTTTTTTTTTTTTTTTTTTTTTTTTTTTTTAATAATTTTCGCACTTTTTTCAACTCAGGAGATCGAGGGAATCGAATCCCAGTGCCGCTCGTTTGGTGTGGACTCGGAATGTGGCATTGACACCACACACAAAAAAGACTGCACACACGTTCCTGTTTTTTCCAGCTCGGAATTCTTTTCCATTCTACATCCAACAAGCGGCACCGGAATTTGACCCCCTCGATCTCCCGAATGAAAAAGCGCGATTTATTAAAACGCGGAGCGATTCGCGTCTGCCATGCGTTCTGGAAGCTATTCATTATCAGGAAATTTTTGCTGCCTGCTTCTTCCAGTGAGCAGGAGGGGGCAGGGGGGTGTGGGGGGGGTCCCGTTAGGGTGCGACATGCTGCTTTGTTTTCTCTTTTCATTATCCTGCAACTGCATGTGGGATCTGAGGCACGTGGAATCAGAAAGTTAATGGACTAACGAACTATACAACCTGACGATCCCACCCAAGCCCCCCCCACCACGCCGCACAATCGGTTACAGTACAAGGGCTCTGAGACGGCTCGCAACATCTCCATTTACATGAACAATATCTGTAAATAATTACATCTGTAATAATAAGAGTTCCTGTATATGAACCAAGATGTACCCCTCTTATCCTTGTTTATGACCATGACACGCCATCGACGTGTCACAAAAACTAATCCCTTTGTATTTAATCCCCCACTTACATAACAAAAAAAACATTAGAACAAACAGACACAGAAGTGGTCACTTGATCTGCTGTACGCTACGCAGATACCTAGCCAATTTTGTCTGCTCGTTTTTCTCTTTATTTTTTTTTTTCCGCGATTCAACGCAGAATAGACACATGAGACCAAATAGAAACCGTATAGCTTATGCTTCCTAACAATTCTTAACACATAAGTTTACTGCCTCAGTGATAATTTTCAGTTCGTCCTTGTAAAACCCTGCTAAGGCAGACAAGAGTAGAGAGAGATAAGGGGAAGACGGGAGAGAGAGAGATAGCTGAGGCGATGAGAGAGCTGAGTGAGTAGAGAGCGAGAGTAGAGCAGGGAGAAGGAGAGAGAGAGAGAGAGAGAAGAACGAACAGACAGACGACAGAGCAGCAGCGACAGACAGACAGACAAGACAGACAAGACAGACAAACAGAAAGAAAAACATATAGAAAACAAGACAGTCTAAAGGGGGTGGGGTGGGTTCGGGCTGGGAAAGGTAATCCCCGGTGCCCACCTGAAAGAAAAATAAATACGGATACGTAGCCCCTTTATGTTCATCCCAGAATGTGAACCCGATACTGCTAAGTCTTCCTTTATGGAATCCATAACAGTTTTCATTGAGAGAGATGGCTGAAGAAGAAAGAAAGAATCAGCAAGAAGACATATGAGAATCGAATTATATATAGATATGGATTTACTACTATATGGAGTTCTATACTGTATACTAAGTTTTTTAAACACAATGTATGAGTAAAAAGATTCCTGTTTTCACGAATCCTTGCCTTTTCAATACAAATTTCTGTAAATAATTATGTCGCTCCCCCCCCTCTGCTTTGGGTGAGCATTTTTAAGAGTTTTTCTTACTCTGGCTGTCAGTTCATTGGTTTTATTTTGCCGATTACTGTATTTATACTCAACCTTTATATATTCCTATGTATATAATTCATATATACCCCTATGTAAGAGAGCAGAGGGAGAGAAGAGAGGGGGAGAGATGTTTGATACGATACTTGTGAAATTCCTACTTCACCTGCTGACAGACTAGCTGAACTGGAACTTCGTGGCATTAACGCAGTCCTAAGCGTTATAAAATA
>JADBJO010033937.1:10000-12500 GCA_016801955.1 Conus betulinus
TGTGTATGTGTGTGTGTGTTTTGTGTGTGTTGTGATGTGTGTGTATGTGTGATGTGTATGTGTTGTATGTGTGTGTGTGTGTGAAATGTGTGTTGTGTGTGTGTGTGTGTGTGTGTGTGTGTGTTTTGTGTGTGTGTGTGTGTGTGAGAGAGAGAGAGAGAGAGAGAGAGAGAGGGTTAGGACAGATGGGTAGCTGTCAACATAAGCTTCACAGATTTACGACATTACGTCACTCAAGGACAGGGACTCTCTGGGCCTTAGGAGGAGTGGCGTTTAGGTAGCTCAACCAAGCGCTTTCGTGGCTGGGACTGAAAAGACAACGGCTTTTAACTGGCCTCATTATTGAACATAGATGAGACCATGAATCTGGCACTGTTATGTTTCCGTAAGTGAACGGAGCGAGTGACTGGCACTCAGAAAAGAAGAGAATAGAAAGAGTTGCTTCTTGTTTCTGAAAGAGACAAATAATCAGCAGGAAGAAGAAGAGTTTTCAAGAGACGGAGGAGGAGGAGGAGGGAGGAGAAGGAGGGAGAGGAGAAGAGAAAAGAGAAAGATGGAGGAAGAGGAAAATAAGAGGAAGAAACAATAGCAAGAGAAGTAAAAAGAAGGACTAGAAGAAGGAGTAGGAGGAGGAGGGGAGAGAGGAGGAGAAGAAGAAGACGAAGAAGAAGAAGCTAAACGATGATGATGACGATGATGATGATGATGAATGATGATGATTGATGATGATGATGATGATAGATGATGTAATGGTAATAGTAATGTTGGCTTACAGCCCACCGACGGAAAAGTGCAATATCAGGGCTGTCACCATGTTGAAAATAACGCACAAATACTTTTTCAACCAAAAAAAAAACAAAAAAAAACAACCAAAAACAAAACAAAAACCTCACCTACACAACTCTTTAAAACATACCTTCCAATGACGAAGAAGAAAGAATGAGAGAGAGAGAGAGAGAGAGAGAGAGAGAGAGAGAGAGAGGAGAGAGAGAGGAAAGAGAGAGAAGAGAAAGAGAGAGATGGAGAGAGAGAGAAAGAGAGAGAGAGGAGGAAAACAATTAGAGAGAAAAGGAAGGAAAATGAGGAGAGATATATAAAAAGAGAGGTCAGAAGGGGTGAAAGAAAGAGGGCGAGAGAAAAAGAATGAGTAGGTGGGATGTGGATGAGAGAAAGAGAGAGAGAGAGAGAGAGAAGAGAGAGAGAGAGAGGTAGAGAGAGAGAGAGAGAGAAGAGGGCGAGAAAAAAGAATGGTAGGTGGGATGTGGATGAGAGAGAGAGAGAGAGAGAGAGAGAGAGAGAGAGAGAGAGAGAGAGAGAGAGAGAGAGAGAACGTTTGGTAAGGTAAGGAGAGAGACACTGAGATCGAGATTGAGATTCAGATGTTCAACCTACCGGACTTGCTCTCTTAAAGCCTTGGAGTGAAACGCTTGAACAAAACTAGTTGCATTATCATACAAAAAATGATTGCATCGAATGGGTTAGTTTTACCTTTTAACTATTCTACATAAATAAATAGCGATATTTTCCTTTGTAGATGACATTAGCAAGCAACATAACCATGGGGAGACAAGGTCCTCCGTCATTTGTTTTGTGTTATGAATTGTTTCTCTAGCCTCGTGGTTCCCCAAACCTGTGTACAAAACCGACTTACCTTCTCTTGACTGACGACATGATCTTTCTCTCTGGCTCTGTCTGTCTGTCTCTCTCTCCCTGTCCTGTCTGTCTGTCTGTGTCTGTCTGTCTCTCTCTCTCTCTCTCTGTCTCTCTCTCTCTCTCTAACTCTCACTCTCTCTCACACGACATTCACATAACACACACAGACATGCACACTGCGCGCACGCACACACACACACACACACACACACACACACACACACACACACACACACACACACTAACAGAGGGGAAACTCTAATCACAGAGAAAACATAACTCTGACTGGACAGACATATGATATGAACTGTACATGATTTATATGATCAGGATATTTCTGATTCACATGTTTGTATTGCCGATGAAGGCTTGTCTAATTTTGAAGGCAGAGACTAGGAATTTTGCCAAGTTGACTATTTGATCGGGCAGTTCAGTAGTAAATACACCAATCAGTTTGCATTCCAAATTCTCCCCGAGTCACGTCAAATTTATGCAACTTTCTGATCTGATTGTACAATGGGCACTTGAACATAAAATGAATTTCGTCTTCTTGTAGATTTAAACATACAGGGCATGTCGTGTTTTCAGCTGTAGGTGAAAAGCGAAATCTGTGTACATTTAATTGAGACACACCCATTCTAAATTGTGCCAGAACATTCCTGTAATTTTCTACATACAGAATACTGATATATTTTTCTCGAGAAAACATGTGTTTCAATTTACCATACATGGACAACCGTGGACTGATATCCAAATGGTTTCGCCAATGATGGCAAAAATTACTAAATAGTCTGAATTTTAATTCTTTTATGAATCCTATTTCATTACCACAACCAAAAATCCATAC
>JADBJO010033938.1:0-14057 GCA_016801955.1 Conus betulinus
TCGCTTGCTCTCTCTCTCTCTCTCTCTCTCTCTCTCTCTCTCTCTCGAACATTCAACATTCACATACTCAACTCGCACGTGCTCACACATCAACATTGATTGTCAATCTTTGTTCCAATTTATCCACACGGAAAGCGATGGGGACAGGAGAAAGCTTTCACGCAGCCCCATAGCGCTTGATGTAAATCAATTATTGTCAGATGGCAAGAAAACACCTCAAAAACGTAAAACTGCTATTGCTGAATTAGTTGGGTCAGCATTTTTTTTTCTGCGTACAGGTGATCTTGATTTCTCATCAACAGATAAGATCTGCTCCATCAACGGCCAACACAACGAAATCAATCAAGCTCAGCAGCCATGGAACCAGGGACATGTAGTCAAAATAAGGAAAGTACTGACATTGTTGTTATTCACATTCCACATTCTCTGTGTGTGTGTGTGTGTGTGTGTGTGTGTGTGGTGTGTGTGTGTGTGTGTGGTGTGTGTGTCTCAGGAAAGTACTGACATTGTTGTTATTCACTTTCTCCAGGTCAGGAAGAGAAAGTGGCGATGGGTCCTCCTGTCCTCCTTCCAGCATTGTCTCACATGTATCACATACAACATTGCCTATATGTTTGGGTTTTTTTTTTTTGTTGTCTTTTGGTTTATGTCACAAGTCCTGAAGACGGTCTATGGCCGAAACGTTGAAGACGTTTGTTGTTTTCTTCTCTATTTTCAAATCTTCTGAGCATCCTCAAAGATAATTTGTATTGTTCACAGAAGATCGGCGGTCAAATATCTTCTTTTCACTATATATATATATATATATATATAATATATATATATATATATATATATATATATATATTATATGAGTGAGCTCTTTTACAAGGTTGTTTTCTGTTACTGTCCTCCGCGATGAGCAAGAAAGATCGTTCCTGTACAGACCAGATTGCAACCCTCAGAGCCATCATGGAGCAGACTTGGAATGCAGATGCCTCTCTACGTGTGTTTCATAGATTTGAAAAGGCGTCGACAGACGAACAATCTGGAACATCTTTCTCCACTACGGCGTGCCAGAAAAAGAGATCGTCAGCATCATCAGACGACTCTATGAGGGATTCTCCTGCCGGTCATCACAACAACGGAAGACTCTCTCAAGACTTCGAGATCTCCTCTGGCGTCAGATAGGACTGCTTGCTGTCCCCACTCCTCTTCCTCGTGGTGCTGGACTGGGTGACAAGGACGTGCCTACGCAAGTTCCAACACAAAGGTATCAGTCAGTGGACCCTTCTGAAGAAGCTAGAAGATCTAAATTTCGCCGATGACCTGGCCCTATCATACCGTTTAACAGGACAAGCAAGTTAAAGTCACTGCTCTTGAAAACACTTATCAACGTGTTGGACTCAAGCCAAGAGAAGATGTATACCTAGGCAGCAAGTCAGGAGGCAGATGAAGACATCAAAGCAAGAACATGAAGAGAACCGCGACAAGGCTTTGCCATCCTTCGACCCATATGGAGGTCTACCACCATCTCCATCCACACCAAACTGAGAATATTCAATCTTCCAACATAAAAGCAGTGCTACTGCTACGGGGTCAGAGACTTGGCAGTCACCATCAACACCCCGCGCAAGACCCAAACCTTCATCTCCCGGCAGATCCCCCACCTGCAATGGTTTGACAGAGTGCCAAACACCGCGCCTGCGGATGAGGGCAGACCAACAGCCAATGGACGTCCAGGTCAGGAAGAGATGTGGCGATGGATCGGCCACACACTGCGGAAGGAAGCCCTCTATCATCACCAGGCAGGCGCTCGAGTGGGAACCTGCAGGGCAAAAAGGAACGGAGGGCGCCCAAAGCAGACCTGCAGGAGGAACTTGCTAAATGAGCCGAGAGCCTCCAGCTTTGACCTGGGGGGAGATCAGATCTGTGCCAGGGACAGACGGAGATTG
This sequence comes from Conus betulinus, assembly GCA_016801955.1. NCBI lineage: Eukaryota > Metazoa > Mollusca > Gastropoda > Neogastropoda > Conidae > Conus > Conus betulinus. The sequence continues at coordinate 1,935 of JADBJO010033938.1, forward strand.
CTGCTGAGGCCCTATGGTTCTCAAGGAGCAAAGAGGCCAGAGTCAAGTAAGTCAAGTCCTGTCCTCATTTCATAGGGGTTTAATGTCCTCTTCCCAAGAGTTCACAGCATCCAGTTCTTTCAAGGGTTTTTGTGTCCTTGTTGCATTATTGTCCTTTCATGGGACTTAATGTCTTATTCCTAAATAGGATGTAGCGACCTCCCTTCACAGGATTTAGTGCCCTCCTTATGTAGAACGCAGTGCCCTCGTTTCATAGTGTCATGTTTTTTTGGGGGGGGGGTTTTCGCAGATTTATGTTCTTTCGAAGTTTTAAGTGTTTTTTCCTCCCACAAAATTTTAGTATCTTCTTTTCTCAAGGGATTTAGTGCCCTTAGTCTTTAGTGTCCACGTTTACAAAGAGTTCAGTGTCCTCGTTTCATGAGTTTACATTGGCCATCATTTCAAAGGATTATTGTCTTCATTTCATACCTTCATGTTCACCCGTTTTTTCACAGAGTTAATTTCTCTTTGCATGACTAAGTCTTCTTTTCAGAAGAGTAAAGTGTTCTTCTCTATCTGCTCTAGTTTCCTACGTCAGTGTGCTGTGGAACAAGGATATAAGACGGGGTGTACCAGAGGGAATTACTTTTCAGGAAAGGTGTCATGGATCTGAACATGGACGCATGTTTTCTTATTCCTTTTTGGGCTGAGTTCAAAGGTCTTGAGGAGTCTTTAAAATCTGTTCCTGAAATATTTCCTATTAGCTCGCCTGGTACCTCCCGATCTGAAAGTCCTTTTGAAAAACAGAACACACGATGGTAATTTACAGTAAAGATGGTGGAGCCTGTCATAGTTCGTGTACTTAGGCCTGCGTTTCATAGAGTCTAGTTTCATCTGTCATGTGGGTTTGTTTAGCATCTTCTCGCGTAGTGTTTTTCATAGGGTTGTCTTTTTAGGCGGCTTGTGTCATCCTTCAAGAGGTTTACTTTCCTCTTGTCAGAAGTTTTACTGTCCTTTTTTCCTTGTTGTTTAACATCGAAAAACCTTTCATAGTAGTGCTAGTGTCCTGTTTTTCTGGCCATTGCCAGCTTTTTGTATAGTATAATTTTTTTTTCCACACGATTTCGTAATCTTAAGTATCAGTTTGAGTCTCATTTCACAGGAGTCTTTCACCTTCAACAGATTAAGGTCCTCGTTTGGTTTGGTATAGTTTCCTTTTGTAACAGGTTTATGGTTCCCTTTTGCATGTTTTTTCTGTCACTTTTTACATAGCTTTTAGCATTTTTATTCCCATAGGGTTTGACGCACAGTTCTGTTTCTGTCATAAGATCTAATTCTCCTCTTATTTTAAACGGGGATTAGTGTGCTCTTCTTGTATCAACTTGGCAGAATCTTCACCCTCCTCTCCTCCCTCTTTCACAGGGCTCTGATCCACTCCAAACTGGACTATGGGTGTGTAGTGTTGTGCGGCTTCTGCTAGACCATCCTATACCTGAAAAGTCTAGAACCCTTATCCCACCATCCAAGGGCTTCGATTGTGTCTGTGGGTTGTTCACGCACCCACTCCTGTTTATAGCTAGTATACCGAGGCAGGAACCATCCCTCTCAAATCGCACCCCCATCTGAGCTTGGAGTAGTGTTGTGATTTCCTCCAAGTTTCCCTGACGACCTCCCATGGACTTTCTTGCACACAGAGATCCGGTTTTGAAGTAGCTCCATACTCTGGTGAAGATTCGACCTAGTTCCTTGGCATACGAGTCCTGTTTTGCTGACTGTGTTCCAAGTTTCCATCTTCCAAAGAATTTTCACTGACGGTTCCAAATCTGAGGAGGGAGTTTGCCTCTGCTGTGTATTGTGAAGTAACCCCCTCAGGGAGATGTACCCGTACACATTCCCACCGACAGCTTCCATCTACACTGCTGAGCTGACAGCCTTGGTCCTGACACTTCAGATAATCTCCAGATCGAAAAAACATAAAGATTTCCTTATTTCATCAGACTCCCTTTCTGCTTTGGAGGCCATTGCCGGCCGTAATCTCAAGCACCCTCAGCTGCTGAAAGTTTTTTGAACTGTACACTCCCTAAATCAAACGGACACAAACCTAGTGTTTGCTTGGTTCCCAGCCATTGTGTCATTCGCGGCAATGATATGGTTGACCTGCTTGCCAAGATGCCACGAAGGAAAAGTTGTTGATAAGTTGTCTGTTCCTCACACTGATCTGAAACCCCAAACACAGGCCTATTTCAAAGATCTCTGGCAAAAAAGGACCTTGCAGACGGATAACAAACTATTTACAATCCTGTCCAAACCTGAGAGAGTTTTTTCCATGTTCCAGGAGGGCGGGCTGTAATGAAGAAATATAGTTTCTTGTCCCGCTTGCACACAGGACACTCGGTTTATAACATTCTTATCTTTTAAAAGGTGAAGAAGCTGCCATGGTGCATATCATGTAATGTTCCACTCACAGGTGAAACATATTCTTTTAGCTTGTTGGAACGTGCCCGATCTGTGACATAAACACAGCCAGAGTCCATGAAAACCCTGTTCACAGATGTCCCCAGCCGACTTGCATCTTAAAGTTTCTGAGAGATTAACATTTTTTCTCCGATGTAAATTTTACCGAAGAAAGATTTTCAACGAAGTTTCTGGTGTGATTGTTTTTAGAAGATGTGATTTTAAAGAGATGTGTGAAATTCATTTTCCTTTTGATGACTTGTGAGTTAGATTTTTACGTTGGGTGACAGCCCTGATATGGAAAGTTTGCGGTCCGGCTGGGCTATAATAGCAAAATGACAGTCCTCTCTCCGTGCGATTAATTTGTCCTTTTCTTAGAACACGAAGGCTTCAGTCATAATGGGTTTATTATCTGATTTTCCCTATGGTTTAAGTGTCTTGGATTAACAACCGTGCTGCACGCTCTCGTGTGTGTGGGTGTGTGTGTGTGTGTGTGTGTGTGTGTGTGTGTGGTGTGTGGTGTGTTGAAAACTTCTGTGTCTGCTTGAACTCGATTTCTTAACATACAACTTTAGCGACTTTTTGTTTTTTTTTAATCAGAATTTAATCATCTTTGTGTTTGACAGATCATTAGGGGTGGCGCACTCTCCTTATATCCCCACCAGATCAAGCAGGAGACCATTGCATTGCTCTACATTCTAGTACTCACCAGTTCCTGCTCACCAAGGACATAACTCCAGTGACAGAATACATGAATTCTTATATATGTAGACGATCTCAGCTTCGGGGCTACCACAAAACCTTCCCAGAAAATTCATTACCAGCGATGGGCAGACGCACAAGAGGACTTTCTACTATCCACGCAACATAATAAATTTCCGTATACACTCACAATGGCAAGTGACCACGGCAAGACGGGGAATTATTTCCCTTACAGAGCAATGAGGGTTTCTTGAGACGAAGACTGAAGGTGTGGAAAAAATGTTAGTTAGAGAGAAAAGGCTCCATTGTGTAATTTTGAGAAAAGGCTTGCGAAATTAAAGAACAAATTCAAATGTTGATGACAGGCAACCAGGAATCAGATCACCACTGTCAAAGTAAATGGAGATCTGTGGCTGATAGTAAGCCAGATAGCTGATCCCTTTGCTAGGTTCTAACCAACAATGAGAGTGATATCCATTGTCAGCAAAAAACACTTCGGTCCAACTGCTAAATAGAGCAGAGAGAACATAAATTCAACAGACATGAGTAAAAAGATGAACACTAATAGTGCACCAGACACTGGCAGATCTCCAGCAAACACTTAAAGACGAAACGGAAAGACCCCCGGAGTGGAAATCAAAGCCAGCTGACTGTTGTTGCGTGAAACTAGGACACGGCTGTGTGCAGACATCTCTGACACTGGTTTTTATTGAAAACAAGAACATGCTTAGAAACTACTATTATCACAGAGGATGTGCTAATAACTGCAGTAGAGTTCAAAGTCTGCATCTGATTAATCGTCAAATCAAAGGCATTTTCAATTTAGAAAGAGCCATCCAATCTCAATTGACGGGTTGAAGCTCTGTTGGAGCAATAAACATAACAGACTGACTCCAAATATAACTGCAGACAGTATGGTTCTCTCTCACAGATTGCCCAGATCTTTCCTGGAAACCATGTTAATGGGCAAATTTAAAGGAGGCTGAGAGAGTAAGTGCGTCAGTCCAACACAGACAGACTGACAGTATTGAAGTGAATACTTTCTCATTGTAGGCTCATGTAATCTATTTTGTCGGGCTATTTAGTATGACTGGAATTGAACTGTAGTACGACGGAACAGAATTGTAGACCCTTTCGCTAAACTGTGAACAACATGAGCAATCCTTTAGAGGCAGCAGACCTTGATAACAATCGTTGTCAGAGTGGCAGAGGACATGCTCTTGTCGCATATATGTGTGTAGTGCAGATCTGACCTTCATGCTTATTAAATACAACAAGCTGCAAATTGCCCCCCTGCAACTCGCTGCCAGTGGTGGGCAAGTAGAGTAGATGGCACAGGACGTTCCTGCATGGATGCCTACTCCATGCTCACTGTTGCTATGGAGCGGCGACGAGGAGAGAGACTACCAGAGCAAGCCTCCAGAACTACAGACCAGAGGTACAGAACCACATCATACCTTAAATTCTTTTTAATGGTTTTATTTCTGGAGCATTCACACATTCATGGTGGTGGTCATATGAAAAATACCCGCGTAGTTTGCACCAATTGAAAGTGGCGCACAGTTACAAAATAAAGCAGTGCACCTGACAATGCACGACGCGCACACACACACACACACACCCGCACACACCACCCACACCCACACAACACATCACACACACACCCGGCAACACGACACACACACCACACACGCACACACACACACGCACACACACAACACACCACACACACACACACACCACACCACACACACACAACAACATGCATGCACCCAAGAGCACAATGCGGTGCACTCATACCCGCATATACAAACTTCTCCCTCTCCTCTCCTTCTCTCATCTCCGTCTCTCCGGGCTCTCCTCCTCTCTCTCTCCCCTCCCTATCATCTCTCTCTCTCCTCGTCTCTCTGTTTTTAACACACACACCACGACTACAAACACACACAGCCCACACCACACACACACACACACACACGCAATCGCGCACGCACGCACAGCACACGCACACGCACGCACGCACACACAACAAACACGACTCACATGGACATGGACACACCGCACATACCACACACAGCCATCACACAACACACACACACACACACACACACACCCCACACACACTCCCGTACACTACGCCGGTACTACTTCACGCAGCGCATGCACGTAACGCACACACCAACACACTCAACCAACCCATCACAACTCCACACACGCGCACACGCAAGCACGTACCAACGCACGGGCAGTCTGCTCGCATGCACGCACGCACGCACAAACCCATACACCGCACGGACACTACCCATCACCCACACTGCGCTCGCGCTCGGGTAACCAGCACACGCACAATCGCACATGCAAAAAGAATAGAAAATGCAAAAAGATTAGTACTTTAGCGAGGAGATCCTCAAGTAGTTATCTCTGCTATGCACCAGAGTCAATGAAGCCTTCATTAGAATCAATGGAGCAGTATGCATCAGAGGAAAAGCACAGAAATCCTGCATGAATAGAATTTAATCTGCTCCGCATAGAATCAACGGGGGATCGTGGAGCTGGAATGTTCCCTCCGTTGGTAAAGAGAGATACGAAGAATTACAATCCCACAGGAAAAAAGTTCTCCACCAACTTCCCTGCTAGCGACGAAGCTCTCTGTGAGGTCAGCCACATCACCAACAGTTTCGCTCTCTTCGCATGTCGATGTGACCCATGTGTTGTGACCCCATGTGACCCCATGTCGATGTGACCCCAATGTCGTTGTGACCCCATGTCGATGTGACCCATGTCGTTGTGACCCCATGTCGATGTAACCCAATGTCGTTGTGACCCTATGTTGATGTGCAGGCTGACATTACGGCGTTGACAACAAAAAAAAAAAAAAATCACTTTCGGCAATACAACAGCCATGTTCCCATATATAAATTAGGGGGGGGGGTGGGGGTTGGGGGGGGGGGGGGGATAGGTGGTGGATGAGTGTTGAAGTACATCATAAGTTGAACACGTCATAATCGCTAGGCTAGATTGGCGAAGAGTGCCGAAGATGTGCCTAATCTCCGGCGCGGGGCCTGGTGAAGGAAAACGCGTCACATCCGGGTCACATGACTGTTCAGATTGTAAGGTTTTAGATCTTCGTTGGGCTGCAGGATTTCCTCAATTACGTCAACACAAATACATGAAGCCCGCCGGAGCTTTTCCGCCAGCCCTATGAACGTATATGATCGAGGGATGGAACAACGGACAAATAACAATGCTGAAGGTAGGTGTGCTTCTTTCTACATCTATTTCACCACAAACGAAATTAAACCAGCATACAGTTAATATTATGTATGTTTGCATGTTTACCATCCATGTATGTATGTATGAATGTATGTATGCATGCATGCATGCATCCATGTGTGTGTGGTGTGTGTGTGTGTGTGTGTGTGTGTGTGTGTGTGTGTGTGTGTGTGGTGTGCACGCGGGCGCGCGCGCAGAGCGAGAGAGAGAGAGAGAGAGAGAGAGAGAGAGAGATGTGTGTGTGTGTGTGTGTGTGTGTGTGGGGGGGGGGGGGGGGGGCTAGAGGGGCCAGTACTAAAATGAAGTCAAAAACGTAAATAACACGATGTGTTTGCGAAACGTATTGCCCCGGTAATAAAAGTTATATGCAAGAGAAAAAAAAGGTCACTTGAAGGTCATGGCCCCCCCCCCCACCCACCCCCCCCCCCTCCGCCCCCCCCACACAAATAGTTTGGAGGCTATAAGCAACGTTAAAGTCACGGTCAAGGTCACTGAGGACAGCGATCCATATGAAAATGGTGCCAAGTCAAAGGGTACAAAGGGATACATATGCATAACGAATTTGAAGTCTCTTGCAGCTTTTTAGCAAGGTTAAAGTTTGACAAAAACAAACAGACAAACAAAACAAGATGGCAAGCCATTCAAACGTGTTCCCAGCCAACGCTCATTTGACCCCTGTGACCTTGATCTTTGACCTAAACAAAATTTGATCACTTGCAAAGCTGTCTCATGTTCCTGTGCATGTTCACACACCAAATGTTATGAAAATCCCTTCAGTAGTTTTTTTGCGCTTGAGCGTGCGACGGACGGACGGAATGACGGACAGACTCGTGACATTCTTCGGTTCTCATTCTCAGTCTTTGGCTGGGAACACACAAACCAAACCAACAAACAAACAGGACAAAAACAATATGCCCCCTGATCTTCGATCCGGGGTCATAACAAGCACCACTCCTTTCCATCCGTCGCAATGTTGTTGCCCCAAAATGTCATTTCAGGGGGCGGGGGGAGTGTGTGTGTGTGTGTGTGGTGTGTGTGTGTGTGTGTGGTGTGGGGGGGGGGGGGGGATACAAAAAAAGACAGAAGCCCAATGTATCCTCCACAAGAGTGACCTAAGTCTTTCTTATTTGCAGCATACAATCGCGTCCTGAACGAAGTAGTGCAGGTCCGCCACCCTCGTCGTTGTGGACGTTGTTCGTCACCTGAAAGACATTCAGGCTACGCAGAGAATAAAATCACGGCAGCAGAGCAAGGTGTGGCGCCTCCACGGAGGAAGACAGAAGTGGAGAGACCTAGAAACACGCCTTCAGCGCCTTCGGGGGCAATACGAACAAGGAGCAGGGATTTGCCGTCATTCTGGTCCGCTGTGGCTCATTTGATTTGACCTTTTCTTCGGAATGAAAATGATGACCACTGTCTGGTTTGCTTTGACTTGTGTTTCTTTATACCGAATCTAAGGTCAGATTTATCATCAATGTCCCTTTCCAGTTTGATCACATATTTTCATTCTGTACAGCCTAATGTGCAGAAAGCTACTAATACAGTAACTAAAAAAAAGTCTAATTGTTAGCTGTGGCTCATTTGATTTGACCTTCTTTCGGAAATGAAGTGATGACTGACTGGTTGCTTCATTTAGACCGAATCCAAGGTTAAAATTATCATCAATACCCCTTACCATTTTTATTACCCATTTTCATTCTGTTTAATGTGCAAGAAGCTACTAATACAGTAACTGAAAATGTCCACTCTTCCTCAGTGTTTCAGAGAGAGAGAGAGAGAGGGAGAGAGAGAGAGGGGGAGAGATGTCCTCTTTGGGGCACATCGACATGGGGGCACAACGACATGGGGGTCACATCGACATGGGGGCCACAACGACATGGGGTCACATCGGCATGGGGGCCACAACGATCTGCCTTTGGGGGCACAACGACATTTGGGTCACAACGGCACGTAGCCCTCCAGGGGTGGTATGGACCATGAAGAACCGAATAACGTTATTGGGGGATAAGTCCAGAACATCGTTAGCTATTCGCCTTATTCCGATGCTATTTTTCTGGCATGCATAACGCATTTTCGGCAGAGGACATATCGATGTCGATTTCGTTTTATTTTTAGATCTGGAATCCTGGCCGTGTGCGCATGCGTCACTTCTTGTTTTAGACTTTCCTTGCGCGTCTTTTCAGTTCGAGAACAATCGGCAAAACACCCAAAATTATAACGCGTTTTTTTTTCTCAAGAATGGATTCATAGTAGGCGCGCAAAAAAGAATCATGAAGCCTAACTGGGTACCCGGCAGAAGTGCGCACATTACTACAGGAATTACAGATTGAAGGTAATCTTTATTTTGGTTGCAACAACCACCACAAATACCAACAAGATTGAAAATCTAGTGGTGGGCGAAAATAGCAGACCCGTGTCAGCTTTGGGAGTGGCAGAAGAACGATTGAGGAGTGCGAAATTAAAATGGAAAGCGTTGAGAAAGGAAGTCCAGAAAGTGAGAAAAAACAGTGGTAGGCTAGCACAGGAAAGGCACCTACGAGGAAATGGTGAGAGCCGTGATTTGGGAGAAATCGGCTCCCTCTTCCATGCCATCGATGGTTATTATGTTCATTGTTTAACCGTTTGTAATGTCAGTAAACATAAAAAAATGATAACAGATAGAATACGAACTACTCTCAATAAACCCACAGCTATGTAACATTGTCAAGGTGTGCTGATAGTAAGAAATATCTTTTTTCAGTTCAAGCCAAGCCATGTAATTTTGATGAGACAGAGGTAGTTGAATTAACAAAGGTGTGTGATATTAGAAATAGAGATTTTTTGAGAGGCAGTTGAATTAACAAAGATATGTAATATTTAAAAATATAGATTTTTTTTCAGTGCCAAGTCATGTCATTTTGATGAGACTAAAGAGGCACCTTGGAGTGAATATTTTGTGTATATACTACAACATCTGCTGCTACTTTTAAAAAAAAAAAAAATCAGTGTGTGTGTGTGTGTGACTCTGTGTGGTGTGGTGTGTGACTCTGTGTGTGTGTGTGTGTGTTGTGTGTGTGTGTGTGTGTGTGCAGTGACTGTGTAGTATACCAGATAGTGGCAATGAGACTTGAGTATTCGCAGCTAGATTGTCTTTGAGTAGTATGGATTAGCACTTTTCTCTTAAAAATTTAACACTGACTAAGAATTTGGGCAAAATATGAAATTATCAACAAAAAAAAAATCTGTTTCATGTTGTCAACATTGATGGCCACGAAAGCAGAACTGTGTGCTTGATGTTGGGAATGACCAGCAACAGAGACTGACAGAGATTCCTTGTGAAGGATGTTCAGGTACCATGCTTTTAACTTGCAGTGTGTGTGTGTGTGTGTGTGTGTGTGTGTGTGTGTGTGTGTGTGTGTGTTTATCACTGTACATGTTATGTTATGTTGGAACTTTTTCTGATCTTTTTTACTCTCTGATAGCTCAAAATTATGAATTTATTTATTGGGAAAAAGGAATTGTGTGACAAACACTCAAGTCACAGAGTCAAATTTTGTTTTACTGTGACTGTTTAGTTACCAAAGGTATATGGCAGTATAATTATTTTGCAGTATATTCCATTCTTGCTTTTATTATGATCAGAACATGTGCATTCTGATGAAAAGTTCCATTCATTGTACAAGGACCCTGTTTAATAATTTTCTTAAATCGCAAATGGTAATCATTAATCAACACAAATACTGGTCATGTAAAAAAGTGTATTTTTCACTATATAAAAAAATGACTTGATATAAATTTGCTACTCTTATCACAATTTTAAAACATAATCTTCTTTAATTTTTGATCTATTGGCATGCATATGTAGCAATGAATTATAGTCGAGACACTTTTCCTCTAAGACACATTCACCACAATACTCTTTCTCTCTGGCATGCATGCAAGCACCCCCCCCCCCCCCCCCCCCCCCCTGTCCGCCACACACACACACACATTTTTGATCATGGACATAATGACCAAAATACCATAAAATAGGTTTTGACACAGTGCACAAAAGTTGAAGAACAGAAACCCGACATGATAGGTGCTGCAAGGCAATATTTACTTCATTTCAGTTGTTTTATAGACATGAATGAATTATAAATGAAATGGCACAACAGACAATGAAATATGTTGAACTTTGTCAGCAATTATAAACATTTCAATTTCCATGGGAATAATCCGGCTGTAATGTTGCTTCATTGTACGTATATTAAGAAGGGGGGGGGGGGGGGGGGGGGGGGGGGGGGGGGGGGTGTGGGGGTTAGAAACATTTGAAAATTTGAAATACTACTTGCACAATTGAAAAATCACCCACAAAACAGTTGTTTTGGGAATATCAGCCATAACACAGTTGTCTTGTTTCATTGAAAGAGTTATTTATTTCCTTCCTCCTCGACCATTCAAACCAGTATTTCTTAGTATGATGTTTTGAATTACTTTTTATGGCTGAAAAGGTGAGATCTTTTCTATGTTAAAAATAGCATGTTACATGTTTCCTTACTATGGTCTGTGATAAATGTTATTTTACTATAAGTGTTGTGATATAGCTACTTATAATTTAAAAGTCTTACTCTGTAATACAGTACAGTGCAGGGTGATAAATAAAACACTGCATCCTACACATGTATGTCATACAGTGATGAACGTTACCGTCCCTTTGGCAAGAAAGTCCAGGATTGACTGACCTGCCATTGACTGCCGACACCCGTGAGTCTGAACAGTCCACTCTCCTCAACACCTATTCTGACTTCTCACTATTGAATAGTGTGTGTGTGTGTGTGTGTGTGTGCGGCATCCTTTTATGGCATTTTGCTGAGGATGCTCAGTTGAGACTGCTTCATTACAAACACAATCCTGATTTGTCCCACTGCTGCCCCAGTTCTAGTGCCAGTAAATGAGTGATCTACAGGCACCACTGGTGTCAAGTCATCATGAGGCAAACTACAAGGACCTTGCACTACTGCCGAGTCATGACACTGATGTTACCTTATACGCCTTTACTTCAAGACAACAACTGCATTGTTGCGGACCCCAGCCTAAGTGATGTGCTTTCCTCCCCTCTCTCCCGTTCCCTGTAAGCTTAACACGTCTGTCAAGCAACACTTTCTATTTGAACTTCCTAGAGGGCACAGGTGTTGAGAAGAAATCCAATCTCCCAGCCTGCAATTTACATCAAATTTTGGGTCGAACAGACTCTAATTATGTTCAGGTGAATAACTTTATTTATGAAGGAAGATTAGACACATTCTGACACAGAGATGAAGTTTAATCAGCACTTACAAAGACTCAAAGAATGAAAGCATACAAGTATTCACCACACATTACACATTAGAGTACATGCACTTATGTTACGACTGCATGCTTATTGATTGCATTCAAATAGAAATTATGATTGTGTGTATGATTGCGTTCAATTACTTACATATGCTTGTACGTGTAGGCCTGTGCATATCAACATATTTTGACTGTTTTAAGAGCTTCCTGTTTCTTACTGTTAATATTTGTGTTGTTTCAGATGCACCTTCCACTGGAGTCATTGAAGCAGTGCATTTCATATCAGGTAAGTTTTTTCTCTCTGAATTTGGCATACACACAATAATTCAGTGTGTTGAAGATCACGTTATTGTTTTTGGATGTTTTTGCACGCTCCACGTATAGTGACCAATCTTTTCTAGCTCTCCAATGTTAAAAGTACAGAAA
>JADBJO010033939.1:0-14057 GCA_016801955.1 Conus betulinus
ACTCTGTTTGAGCAGCCAAAATTTGGGACCCTAAGTGTGGACAAAGGAGTTCTTGAGCAGCATCTGGGGAAAACATACTTTGACTCACAAAGCACCACACCGACGACATTCAAGGTCTGGTGTGGCCAACCAACCCTGACGAACAGTTCAATGACAAGCCACCAACGTTTGCAGAAATCAAGAAGGTGGTCAACAAAACCAGAACCAGATCACCACCAGGGCCAAGCAGAATACCCTACCAGCTGTACAAGAAATGTCCCAAGGTGCTGGAGTGGCTCCACAAACCAGAATCAGCGCGGGCTAGTGGATGACAGCGGATGGTGTATAAAACTCAAGTGACATCAGCCAGTTCAGGCCAATATCACTACTGAACGTCGAAGGGAAAATCTTCTCTGTCATGGCAGCAAGGCTGACCAAGTACCTCATGGAAAACAAGTACTTGGATGTGTCAGTCCCGAAAGGTGGCATCCCAGGCGGACTGGCTATGTAGAACACGTCACAATGATCTGGGACACAACCCGAAGAACAAAAAACAGAAAAGAGAGACCTGGACGCAGTGTGGCTTGATCTGGCAAACGCATATGGATCTGTACCTCATGAGAGGGTACAGTTCGCTCTCAAGATGCACCATGTGCCAAAGAACATCTGCGATATGCTCAAAAAGTACTTCAATGGCTTCTCAGTGCGGTTCTCTACCCAGGAATACACAACAGATGGGATCAACTTGGAAGTGGGCATTGCAATGGGCTGTGCAATTTCCCAGATACTGTCCGTGTTGGCAATTAAGTCATCTTGAAAGCAGCAACAAGCAACGCAAGACAAAAAGACCTTGGCGATGGATACAAGACGCCTTCATGGATGACACTACAGTGATTTCATCCAGAGAAAACGAGACACGTGATGTGCTGGGGAGGCTGGACGACATAGTTGCCTTATCCAGAATGAAGTTCAAGCCAAAGAAATCATGGAGGAGTCTCTCACGGAGGAAAGGAAAAGTGGCCGAATCTGTGGTCTTCAGTGTTTCCACCCAGGCCATTCCAACAGTCACAGAAGATGTATGATGATACTTTGAAAGACACAAAGAGCAAAAGAAATCAAACAGATGTCGGAAGAAGGCTTGGAGACCATTGACCAGTGTGGGCTCCCTGGCAAATACAAGGTCTGGTGTCTGCAGTTCAAGCTGATGCCAAAGCCCCTATGGCCTCTGATGATACATGACATCTGCACCAGCATAGTGGAGGCAATGGAAGCCAAAATCAACAAGTTCACAAGGAAATAGCTTGGTGTCCCCACCCTGTCTGACTGACATAGCACTGTACTGTCGCCAAGCAAAGCTGAAACTACCACTGAAATCCATCCTGGAGGAATACAAAGCAGAGAAGATCAGACTTCAAAGCATGCGGAAGGACTCAGGAGACAAGGTGGTAAGAAGCCCCAGCTGAAGACAGGCAGAAAATGGAAAGTTCAAGAGGCGATGGATTCTGCAAAAGTATCAAAATCAGAGAAATAACAGGACACACACAGAGCAACAGACACAATCTAGGGGTGACCAAAACTGAATGGTGGTCAAAGGCCAAAGGAAAAGCCAAAAGAGACATGATGATTCAGGAGATGAGAAAAGAAGAAGACAAAAAAAGACTCCAAAAAGCAGCCAGCACTGTCAGCAAGGGCAATGGACAACGTGGGAGAATGCACTCCAAATAAGTCTTACTTGGAATGATATTTGGCACATGGCCCCTCTCAGGATCATCTTCATTCTCAGATCTGCATATGACCTTCTGCCCTCAAATGCAAACCTGGTGAAACTGGGGGAAAACAGACGATCCTTCATGCCCCCTCTGCCATGAAAAACAAACAGTGGAGCATGTCCTAAGCTCATGTAAAGTAGCCCTGGCTCAAGGAAGGTACACGTGGAGGCACAACCAAGTGCTCAAAGGGATTGTACAAGTCTGGGCTAGTACCAACACCACAACAGGGAAAATCAGGACTCCAAAAGCACCCGCGACATTCTTCACGGCAGGAGGTAGCAAATTATGGCCAAGAACAACAGTGACACTCGGAACATGCAGGAAGAGTCTGCTGGATGAGGCAGATGACTGGGAGTGCACTGCAGACCTCCCAGAATGGAAGAGTCACCCAGAGATCATCAGCAAGAGTGGCATGAGACCAGACATAGTAGTCCACTCTCAGTCAACCAGCAGCTGATCATGATCGAGCTCACAGTGCCATATGAGAACAGAATGGAGGCAGCTCAAATCTACAAGACTGAAAAGTATGCTGATCTGGCAAATAGCCTGAGGAGAAAAATCTTTCAGATCAAAGTCCTCACTGCAGAAATTGGAGATAAGGGGTTTGTAGGAACGTCTGCATACAGCCTCATGAAACAGCTCTCAGTTGCAGGGAGGAAAAAAACCAGAGCCCTGAAAGCAATGGCAGAAGCAGCAGAGAGGTGTTCAAGCTGGATCTGGTCAGGGAGGAACAAAAGTGAACTTCATAAGGCTTAAATTTCCCTACAAATATGTGGTGCCCCAGTGGCTCAGTGGTGAGAGTGCGAGTCATTAAGTGGAAAATGAGCATGTCCAGAGGGTCATGGATTCGAATCCCAGCCATGACTCATCCAAGATGGGAAAAAAGGGGGCAGCAGAGGGACATCCGGAGTTATGAATAGGTGTGGCCCAACCCCCCTCCTCCCCCCCCGTCCCCGAGTGTCAGGAGAGAAGGGCCGAAACACTTGCTTGAAGGGGGCTTCGCTTCCGAGGACTCTCTGCTGTCACGCTCTCCACGAGTTTCTTTCTACTCTACAGAACTCCAGAATCATTAAGTTATGTGCATGACATTAGATAGACAGATCTGATTAGAAACTTTAATATGAAAGGCAAATCTTAGGACGATAGGTCACACTGAACCGATGATAATAATAAGTGATGTCAAACTGTTTATACTAGATATCTTGTCTGAATTTATAGCCATGTTATGTTCAATGAAGACATACAAAATCTTGGTGTCCTGGTGGTCCAATACCACTGTTTTGGATGCTTTTACACACCGTTTGTCTACGTATTTTGTCCGATTTCTTATTCTTCACAAACCCACACTTTGACATCTCAAAGGTGTTAGGTGGTCTAGGTAATGAGAGCCACAGATGATTCAGTTTTGATTAACAATTGATCTTAGAATTGCAACCCTATCCAGTGTAGCTGCTCTCCCATCCAAATGTTGAACAGATGTTATACTCCTGTTATTTTTTTCTGATAAATTGATACCTGCAGAGTGCGTGGGTTATTGATAAATTCCCAGCACGTTAAACTTTTTGAAATTCCAGACCAAATCCAAGCGCAAGATTAAAAAAAAGTACCTAGCCCAATTTGTACTATTTTCCCAGGGTGTATATCCAAATCTGTCATATGACTATACATTCCTAAAATATTCATATATCTATCAAATGATCATATCGCTTTCTAAAAGAAGTCAGAAGTTCCATTTAACTAATCATTCTTTTATGTATATATACATGTTTACGCGATATCAACGCTAAATTTTAACATATGTTATTGTCATACTCTAGGGATCGAACACACACATGCACATCTGTCCAAAGTACACTCCACACGTACACGCAATCACTCCTCTCACCCAAGGAGCGCCAAATAATAAACACACACACAAGAAAGGTTTGTTTTCCGTCCTTCTACGGGAGTACAAATATTATTAATCAAACACCAACACTTTAATAATTTCATTTATACCTCCACTCCACGAAGGAGGAAAAAGAAACAACTGCTTCCCATACAATCAAGGAATTCATAAATATAATGGGGATTAATTAGTATCTATCACCAGCAAAGGGAGATATGTATCACATCATTCTGTGAACATCAGGGGGCATGCATCAACATCCTTTCTTTCGCATCAGGAGGAGACACATAAAAAACATTCACTATCCAGCCCCAAATACAAAGAGCGTCACTGTCTCTAGGACGGAAGTTCTGGAGTATCCTTCCCCACTCGTGTCTAATCAATTATTAATTACCTTTAAGGAAATATTGGAACACCAGTTCCATTCGGCCACACCTTTAAGTATTTCTCATTCAGATGTTTCCACATTCAAGATTTCTCTACATGAAAGTAGACACACTGTTTCCCATATTCAAGGACTCTTTATAAGAAGATAAACATAAATTTCACTTTCTGGTCACCCTCTTAATCTTGGGGAAGGCACACAGAAGACAGCCATCTCCGGGCTGAATAGGGCGTCGCCTTATACAAACTCTCCTTCCTCTGGGGCTCGTTATGGAGAAGTGGCCCGCTACCCGACCTGGGCTGGGGACTTGGTCTAGCACCTCTGGGACCACCCCAAGCTCTAGGTCCATGGCCCGCGTGAGACAGCCAATCTGTCAACACACACTCGGAACCACGTACAGTTTCTGTGATTACTAAAGAAAAAAAAGGAACTCACCTCAACATGAAGATGTAAAACAGTAACCTTTCCCCTACGCATAAGCTTTCATTTTGAATGTTACTTTTCCTTTCCCATTCTTTGATAAAAGAATTGTTACAACTTTAACCACACTTGTTCTTATTATTTTCTTTTCTTTTAAATGTAAACGTCTTCCTTACTTTTGCTCATATATTTCACTATGGATACTTAAATACCTCTAACGTGACGTAGCCTCGCTCTGGCCTCAGACCAAGCAAACAATCAGCCCCCCCCGACTTCTCCAGCTGGCATGGAGCAAGTGATTATCAAATCCTTAAAGTAAATTCAAAAGCGCGCGCAGTGAGCCTAACCAGTACTCACACAGGCCACAGCCAACAGAATAGCGACCTGCATTCACATGACACTTTTCACTTAAAACCACAAGGCCAGCCAACCTGCTACCTCTAAACCATAGTTCTATGCAAAACAACTGTGCACATGACATCCCCCATCCCGGGTAAAAAAAAAAAATGCCAAATTTTTTTCCCTAGAAAAAGCGAGTAGCTAACTTCATGTTTACAAAATCAATGACATATAACTTTCAACCAAATAAAATACCCCTTGGGTGAAAACATATGGCAAGTGTTATAAACAAAGTTGATGAAGATGTCATGTTTCACCTCATATCACACACAGGCGAAAAAAAAACTTATGGCAAGAACCAATGTCAAAACAATGTATTAGTTTAATCAAGACCATACCTAAATATTTCAACCTCACAATGATCTTGGGAAAAAAATATGGTAGGGAAACAACCCTTTAATCTGGATAGTACATCTTTATACTGAAAATATCACCATGTTCAATTGTCAATGACAAATTAGTGTTTTTAAACAATTCAAAAGTCCATGTTGCCTTGAAAATAATTGCATAATAGCAACACACCACAATTCTTAGTGTGACAGCACACATAAGCACGCAGCAATCAAACATTTTACTAAATGAATCACAGTTCATTTCAGCAGTGATATGAGGAAAAGGAATCAAGTATACACAGAATAATACCTCCAACCAGATTTCAGCCAAAATATATCAGAGGATTGTTAAACAATCCAACGAAACATGATAACCAACATATAATCAATCATTCAAAGTATGGATTGATACACCCGCACAACACTCCCTACAGCATAATTATTCATGTTTCACACAATACCATATGAGTGTAGAAAATCATATCAGTAAAAGATTTGCATCTTGCACACAAGATCATGTGTATACAAAATATATCAGAAAAAAATCATAATGACACACAATTCCAAGTGTACATCAAAGTGGATTACAATAATCATGAAAACAAGAAAGCATTCATACACACATCACAGCAGATTTGTCCAGAAAAAGTAGCTGGTAGCTACTAACCACCAAAAATTATTCCCGAGACAAAAAATCAGCCAATGTGTTAGCAGTATCTGGAACTGGTTCAATGCGGAATCGGAATTCCTGAAGAGAAAGGCCCACCGCAAAAGACGACTATTCCTTGTTTTGGATGACTGAAGGAAAGTGAGTGGTCTGTTGTCTGTTTGCAGAATGAACTCTCTCCCTGTCAGAAACCGTGCGAACTTCACACACTCCCAAAGAATAGCCAGGCACTCTCTCTCTCTCTGTTGTTGAGTACTTCCGCTGCCTGGCGGAAAAACTTCTTGCTGGCATACTGTACCTGGTGAAGAAGACCGTTCTTTTTCTGAAGGAGCACAGCAGTCTTGCCTTTGTTACATTCCTTCATGGGGATCTGCCAGTAGCCTTCGTCAAATCGATTTTGACGAAATATCTGCCATCAGATAAATGACAAAGAAGACTTTTAACATCTGGAATTGTTTCAGCATCGAAAATCGTGAGTTGATTAAGTTTATGATAATCAATGCAGAACCTCACAGAGCCATCTGGACCATTTACCAATACCACAGGAGAGCTGTAAGGTGAAGTGGATGGTTCAATTACCCCCAAATCTAACATAACCTGTATCTCTTTTTGTACAATCTCCTGCTCGGCAAATGGCGAAGGATAAGATTTAACACGAACAGGAACATCACTTGACAAAGTAATGGCATGTGGATCCACTCCCTTTGCTGAATCAGGCTTGTCTGTGAGAATGTCATTAAAATCCTGCATAATAGTTTGTAACTCAGCTTTTCTGCGTATAAGTCATCACAAACCACAACATCCTTGTACGTCTCTCCCTTTACTGTCAGAGTCAGTAAGACAGATGAGGTGCCAGAGTCAGTGTCCAACAACAAACCAACATACGCAGTCTCTGTCATGTCGAACACAGTCGGTTTGTCACGAAACGGAACATCGACAACAGCTTTGACAAGTCAGACGACACAGACGGAAAATCTGATCCAACTGTCATGTCAACAGACTTGTTGATAGCAACATTCACTCTTTGAACGTACAACTTGAGCATTGAGCATGTTAACATGAAACTTCTTGACCCGCCCGTTCATGTCAATGGCGTAGTTGACAGGTGACAACTTGGACACAACAGAAAAAGGACATTTCCACTGGATGCGTAACTTGCTGTGGTCATCTGCCAACAAGACCAGAACCATATCACCAACCTGAAATGAACGTACCTTTGATTTCCTGTCTGCATATTTCTTGTACCTGTCAGCCATTCTATCAGCCGTCTCCTGGGCAAGATGACGGGCGTCCGTAATCCTCTTTTGCAAATCAAAAACATATTGATATGCATTTTTAGCATCAGTAGCAGACTCAGTATTGGTACCTGTCCATTTGTAAGCCAAGAGATCAAGCGGGCCCCGAGGCAAATGACCATAAACACGCTCGAAAAGGGAAAATCACAACGACTCATTCGGGAGTTCCTGGTATGCAAAGAGTAATGCTGGAATGTACCGATCCCATTCACAAGGGGCCTGAAAGGAAACTTTACGAAGCATGGGTTTTCAGCGTACCATTAAATCGTTCGACTGTGGATGATACGGAGTTGCAGTCACAGACTTCACCGACAACAACCTGTATACTTCAGACATCAATTCTGAAAGAAACTGAGTAACACAGTCTGACAGAATCTCTTCTGGAAGACCGGCACGCGAAAGACGAGCTTCGGCAACCGTAACGGTATCAATCCTTTTCAAAGGAACCGTTTCAGGGAAGCGTGTGGCCGTGTCCACGAGAGTCAAAACATAACGATTCCCCGATGAAGACGGTTGAAATGGACCGACAAGATCGTTTGTGACACGGTTAAACGGAGTGGAAATCAAAGGCATCTTGTGAAGAGGAGCACAAGGAACTCTACCTTTATGAGAAGTCCTCTGGCACACATCACAAGACTGGCAATACTGAATCACATCCTTGCGCACAGTAGGCCAGTAAACTGTGCAAGGACACGCTGCAAAGTGTGATTGACTCCACAATGACCTGCAAAAATAGCATCATGAGCAGTGCATAACACCGTATCTCTCAAAGACAATGGCACCGCAATTTGGTTAAGAACGGTCTCATTCACCACTGCACACCTGTACAGTACATCATCCTGAACAAAAAAACACAGTAGTTCCCAGCTCCACCTTACCAACAGTCACATTCTGAAAGAGTGTTCCTAGAGTCTTGTCACCCTTCTGTAGTTCTGTCAAACAGTCATGGTCCAAGTCAAGTACTGAAAAATCTGGAACCGACAAAGGTTTAGGTGCGTTCTTTTCTCTTTCCACTTGCGCCCATGTGCTGACCATAGTGGGAACATAAGAACCCCCATCACCACCATGAACATTTGACACCGCAATTTAATTTCAAAAACAAGATCACACACAGGGTTGACAATCACACAAGCAAGAATAACACCATTAAATTAGGGTGTGTCCACAGGAATGCGTGCAAGAGGAAATTCCTCGATCTTAACACCGAATGTGCGACACTTCGGGGTTTCAGACAACAATTGTTCAGGAAGAACAAAAGATCTACGGACTCCTGCAGTCGTACATCCTGTATCTCTCAGCACTGAAGCCTCAAATCCGTTCATCATCCCTTTTTCCAAGGGCAAACCTGAAGCTTCATCAGAAGAGGCAAGCACATACGTTACCTCAGGCTTGTTTAAACGAGTAGCCACATCGGCAGATTCAGACCTTTTAAGATATGGGCACTGAGCACGAAAGTGAAATTTACAGCCACATTCAAAACATGCTTTTTCCTGCTTACCACCCTGTTTACTCTCTGAACAGTTGACTTGGTAGGGGAGGAAGACGAAACACCAGCACCGTAAGACTTCCTGATACCCTGCGACAAAGGTACCTGCGAAGATTCTGAATAGCCACCTTTGAACCGTTGCCGTGACTGTGAAAACCTCTGCTGTGGAGGATACCTGAAAAAACGAGGTTGGGGATGAGAAAAAACGCGGTGTGGGTTTTTTGAAAGTAGGGTTGTGAACGATTGACTTGCGAAGTTTTCCCATATGAAGCGACGTTCGCGTCAAAAACAGAGTGTTCACCTTTTCTGGCAGTATTTTTTATCCGGGTGAGCAACCGATATTGATCTGCCGCATGACACATTTCTTCCACAGTTTTGAACTCTCTTTCGCGAAGAAAAAAAAAGCTGAATCTTTAATAATGCTTTCCAATAACTGCTCTTTCAGGAGTGAATCGCGAAGACCATCAAAATCACGAGATGTTTGTGAGAGATCAATTCAGCGATCCAAATAATGAGAAATGCGAACAAGAAATGATGGGAATGACTCACTTTTATCCGGAAGAACAGCGCGGAATTTTTTTTTTACGGAAACGTCCGCTGAATATTGAATTTTTTTTAATAATTCATCTTTGAGAGTATCCCAAGAGAGACCCTCTTTTGCCGCCAATGTATGATAAAGAACTAAGGCACTACCTTTGAACAACGATGCTACATACACAGTCCATTTATCTTCTGGCCAACCACAAGAACTGTCATGACTTTCGAAACCGGAATAAAAAGGAATCAATATCGTCCTTGTTCTCATCAAAAGGGGGAAGTTTGGCAATATAAGCAGTCTTAGGTTGAGTACTCTGAAGATGAGAAGAGGTATCTAAACTAGTATCCTGCCTGCCTTGTGTGGACCTGCTTACTTTGTCTTTCCATTTCACGACTATTTGTGACAGACTGGTCCTCAGACTCTGGGCTCCCCAGACATGGGGCTCCAGGGAAGGTCCATGGAGCAGTCCATCGCCCTTCAGGACTTGCGTGTCGTCGTTCAGTACCGGGTCCTGAGGATGGCAAAGCAGCGCCCTTCCCTTAACGGAGAGGAAGACGTCCAGAAGCAGGTGACGTGACCTGTGTCCCCACTACTGCAACGATGTGGTGTAGGTGGTTGAACAAGTGAAGGCCCTTTTATTAAACAGCGTAGTTCACAGGATGGAACCATGGTGGTGGTAAACTCCTTTAATGGGACTCTCTCTCTCTCTCTCTCTCTCTCTCTCTCTCTCTCTCTCTCTCTCTCTCTCTCTCTCTCTCTCTCGTGCGTTCAGAAGTTTGGTTCCTTTTTGACCCCCTCTCCTACTACCAACATGATTGGAATTAACCCAGACTGAGGGACATGTTCATCCACAAAGGGGAGGAGGGGAAGGCAGGGGGGAAGGGAGGGTCAGAAGGGACTTAACGGGTAAAGAAATGAACTGACACAAGCTGGGTTACTGTCCTTACGAGCTCACTTCTAGCAAGTGCTTACACGACCTGCTTTGCAGAAGGTGAGACCACTGTGCAAGACTTTCTTTACCAGAGTGACTCGTAGGGAAGAGCAGGGGATGGAGGAGGGGAAGAAAGAAACAGAAATGGGAATGTGAAAAGTTCATCCCAACATCTCTTTCTGTCGAACATTCTGTCACTGTTCCTTATTTGCTATCTATTTCTTTTTCTCTGAAATCAACAGGTCGTTTACGTATTGAGCACGCCCATCATCCACGTGACGTAATATACTAACGTAGCAGGCATGATGCTTCACTCTGATTATGTGGTCTAGGTTACTTCTGTATTCAGCAATATAACAATGCAATATCTCTGCTTCCAAGAAATGTCATGAAATGGCCTATTCTTCACAAATATAAAATGATATTTGTCACAGGTTTTGCGTTTCATAATATATAACATGTCCCTCTATCAGTGTATAAAGCAGTTATTGTACTTGAGACTACTAATAAAAAAATGAAAACTTGGCAATATTGAATTTATTGCTGAAAATGTCAATTGCAGAATTATGGCCGTTACGATGCATCGACACCTTAGGGCATATGATAAGTGGAAAGGCTTTAACCTTATTCATCCGTCTGCTACGTGGTATGATGCTCAGGCTTGTACTCACTAAGACATTGCCAACACTTAAACACTCTCTCATTCTCTGTGTCTGTGTCTGTCTGTCTGTCTGTCTGTCTGTCTGTCTGTCTGTCTGTCTCTCTCTCTCTCTCTCTCTCTCTCTCTCTCTCTCTCTCTCTCACACACACACACACACACACAGGCGCGCGCGCGCGTGCAAGCACGCACGCACGCACACACACACACACACACACACACACACACAGACACACACACACACACACGCGCGCGCGCACGCGCACACCCTGAAAGAGTATGATAACAAGTCAAAGTCTCCCATTTTGCTCATGTTATTTTAGATTAAAGCTGAAAGACATAAATTTGATCATCTTTTGCCAGACAGTGCCTGTAGTTTCCCTTATCAAATTACAGGTATTAAAATGAAAGCACATATGTATATCGAACCGAATAATCAATGTATATAAATTCAACAGCATTAATTTGAATTACAACCTCCTTCCATTTGTCTATACGAAATTTGAAAAAAAAAAAGTTTGTCATTCTCTCTCTCTCTCTCTCTCTCTCTCTCTCTCTCTCTCTCTCTCTCTCTCTCTCTCTCCTCTCTCTCTCTCTCTCTCTCTTTGTGTGTGTGTGTGTGTTGTGTGTGTGTGTGTGTGTTTTTCTGCTGCAGTGAAATCATTTGAAAGAGACAATTTTTTTGTGTATGATTGTTGCTGTTTAACAGTGAAGCATGTGCACTTTAATGCAGTCATTTGTCTTGAGAATGATGATTATGATTATCTGCATCCATTGTTTGCAATCATACATCTTTTCCCTTAATTCTGTACAATCCTTGGTGCTTTGCATTGAAGAACATGTTATCAGATTCCTCCAGTTTTATCGGATGTGTGCAAACATCCGGATCTCTGCTTGTAGTCACTTTAAAATCTGCAATGTTGTTAGCCCATCGTATATGTCTTTTTTCTTGTTTTTGTTTTTTGTCTTACAGTTTGTCTTTCTCCCTCAACAATTCTCTGAAGATTGTTCTAACAACATGTTCTAACGTTGGGTTGTTATAAATCGGCTTGGAAATACCGTTGTTAATTATTCAATTATTGACTTCAGAAATTTGTGTCTTTAACTCTTTTGAATATGCAAGATGTCGTCGGTATTCGTGGATACTCATAAATATCACATTTGACGCATTTTGTCTTGTTTGCATCATGTTGTCAGAGAGCTGATTGAATGGGCTGGACAGTTTAAACCTCTCTGGGTGTTTTTGCGGACAATTGTCTGTGTAACATTCGGGATATGTTTAGAGCCATGCTATGGATTGTTGGTTACCCGAAGTTGTTATGTTATCCACGTCCATATTCTGGACCTGCATGACAACGTGTGCTGCAAACTAATGGTCATTTGATTTGATTTTATTGTCCACGGTAACACTGGAACATATTTGTGGACTACACATTTGGTAAAAGTTCCATTGGCATATGGGCCATGTTGGTCACCTGACTGATTATAACATTCTTATTATCCTTGTTGATATCTAGATGTCGGGTTTTGATAATTGTTCCCTGTGCACCCTTCAGGACATTTTAAAGAACTGTTTGCTGTTTTCCAATACCCTGGTTTCATTAGAACAATTTTATCACTTACGTCAGCAACTGATTTACAGAAGTATCCACGCGTATCATGTGGATGGAGACGACACTTCAACATTCTTAGTGTGTGTTATATAATAATTACCATTTATTCACCACTGATCATTCAGATTGATTAACATTTTATGATAACAATTGACATCATTAACACATTTCATATTGTCAACATTGCTCGTGGATGACTTGTATATATGTGTATATTCTGGTTATTGTTCTCTTAATCTAACATTGCAATTGGATGCAAATGTATGAGTAATTGTTGTATTAATATTTTTAAAAATTGGAAACGATTCTGTGTGTATTGAAAGAAACCTGTGTGAATCCATGATCTTCTGATTTCTGTCTTTAGCCAGACGATAACCATTGATGGTGGCCGATGCTATTTCTTTTCTCTGTTATATAACAGCTGATCTTCATATACACCAGTGTACTTCTTGATGATTGGGTGTATTTGGTCATTGGTAATATGATATTTGATGTGTGCATTAACAGTTCATTTCCATGGCTTGGTTTTTTTCTTTACAGATCCCCGCCAAGGTCCATGTCTCACACGCATACATGAAGATCTGTCTATCTGTCACCAGCCGCAGTGGCGAAGTGGTTAGCACGCGCGGACACCTGGCTGGGAGGTCGTGGGTTCGAATCCCATCAGAGGCATGTGGGTTTTTTCTGCCCCGATCGGCTCCTACCCAGAGCTGAGTTTGCTGCGGACTCAATTGGGAAGACTGGGACCACACAGTCGAATTTCATCCACTTAATGGATGCATTTCTGAGAGTGTTGCTCAAATTTCCTGACCAACACTGCAGGTGCCTGTATCTCTCGGGCCTGGTTGACGCCGGGATATATTATGAATGGAAGCGTAGAGCAAAGCCCTGTCATGTAGTCTCAGACCGAAATGGAAATCCGTAGCATCATCATCTTAAACATCCTCATTCTCATTGATCAGCATTAAAAACAAATGTCTCAAATTCTGTGGCCCTTCATGCCCTGCTCTCATGGTGACCTCAGTTTCGATGTCCTCTCCACGTCTGTGGCCTTGGTTTGGTTCCGTCGGGGTCACCGGTATCGGCGAGTCCATGGGGGCTGTCGTTGGACGACGTGGTGGTGCCCTCCGGAGGGAGAGCTCACTCATGTCGGCTCCGCGACTAAGCAATTATTGTCGTCAGTAGGGGGCTTAGTAGGTGGTGTCCTGCGTATGTTAGATCGGAACAGGCGCCACTGAACACCACAGAAGTGACTCGGCAGCAGTGCAGTGTCTCCTCCGGTGGGTTGCCTCTTGACGACTTGACATTGACCGCTCCCTGTGGATTGCTGGTGCCAGGCCTGCAGCGGGGCTGACTGGGCTGGGTTGTGGACGGGGTGTCGGAATGAGCGGCGTGGGTGCACTGCCTCTGAGATGGTGCAGAGGTTTGGGACAGCAAAAAAAAACAAAAAACAAAACAAAAAACAAAACAAAACAATATAACCTGTCTATATGTCTGTCTGTCTATTATCTATCTGTCTAATGAACCATCTATCTATCTACCTGTATGTCTATGTTTTTTTCTACCAACCTATCTATTCATCAGTCAGTCTATTCAGCAACCAAATCTCTCTCTCTCTCTCTCTCTCTCTCTCTCTCTCCCTCTCTCTCCCTCGCTCTCTCTCTCTCTCTCTCTCCTCTCTAATGCAGTACTCTTGT
>JADBJO010033940.1:0-2500 GCA_016801955.1 Conus betulinus
TTGTTCTCCATCGATGTCATTGACTTTTTTTTTCTCAAAGATAACTGCGAAAATTTTACAGATGTAACAAAGTTTTCATTCAAGTGGTAGTCTGAAGCACCACCGAACAGATCTTTCACTGCATGTTCAAAGCAAAAAAAGCATCTCCAAAAACAGAGAGGCCACGACTTCATAGGTTTCAAGAAGGCATTCGACCAGACTTTGGCTGGAGGCGCTATGGGCCATCATCAAGAAATTTAACTTCGGGGAACTGCTAATCAACACGATTCAGCAACTGTACTCCAAAGCGACTAGTGTAGCGCACATAAAAGGTGCCATTGAAGAGTTGTTCCATACTTCACTTGGAGTTCGTCAGGGCTGCTTTCTGTCTCCCATCTTTTTCTTAGACGATTATGACGGATAGTAAACACCATCAGCATCGGAGGAATAACCATCATGCTTTGCAATTACATAGCAAGCTTGCTCAAAGACTGGATGAAAACATCGCCTAGATGGCATGGAAACTAACACCGAGAATCCCAAGTTGACGGCCAGCCACAACACCACTATCAACACTGATTAACTGTCCATCAAGGACCGAAGATAAAAACTGTTTAACGGTTTACTTATCTGATGTTCAAAGGCTCATCAACTGGACCCAACCAAATCACATGTCTTGCAATGCAAACAAAACTAAGTGCATGTGTACAATCATATACAGCAAAATAAAAAGGCAAAGATTAAAGTCTCGTTTCCTTTTTTCTATACACATCAAAACTAGAGAAGCAGAATCACATCAAATAGTAGGTGCCTTTATTGACAAAAACTGATCTTGGATCGATCACATGTCGTCCATAGGGAAATATCTTTCAAAAAAAATCGGTCAGCCAAGAATAAATCTTCCCTCAATGTATATTTTTTTTCGCTCACAAGCTCCTTTTCTGTGCTGTGCTCATATTCTCTAATTGATTGATGATGCATCAATCTTATCGGGACAACCACAGCGAAAATAATTCCAGAAGATTTGCTGTTTGCATAAAAGAACAATAAAACAAGCCGTTGCAATCAAGTTCCCCTGATCGCTGAGAATTATAATAGACGACTTCAGATTCTTGACTTTCCGAAACAGACTCTTCCTTACCAAGAACTATTTTGATGTACATGATTATATGTGCGAGCTCATGCACGAGTGTCTGTCAGGATGTAAGAGGACGTTAGATAGTATGTTCCCTTTGCCAGTGTGTGTATGCTGTATGTACGTTCTTCTCTTCTCATAAAGATTTGTAAATGTTCCACCTTTTCATTCGTCTTCTTTCTTTATCCATAGCAGACTAATACAAAAAGAAGCTTTGTTTATTCAGTATACTTGACTCTGCCTCTCCCTCTCTCTTCACGCGTTAAGCGTGTATGTGTGTGTGTGTGAAGGGTGTTGGTAAGTGCCTACATGTGTGTGTGCAGAAAACTGAAAACACAGAGCCCAGTTCCCTGCCATCAAAGGGACGGAACTAAAGTCGTTCAAGAGATCGCCCACCATCTCCATCCTTTCTAGGGCCCGCTCTTCAGGATTAGACTGGCTCCTTCACAACAGCCGTGGAGTGAGCGTTGAGTGACTGTTGCCCGGGGGACGCGGGGAATGTCGTCTGGGCCCCGGTCTGGACAGGCAAGAGAAGAGATTGGAGGAGAGCAGCAAGAGAGACGAAGAGCAACAGGGGAGACAAACTTTCTTCCAAAGAGAGCGCAATAATTCTGACGGCTCTTCCTACCAATTAGGCACTGTTACTATTCTTGGTACATGGAAGGTGAAGATGAGGGCTGATCAGAATAAGAAAGTATTTTTTCTTCCTGAATTACTGCTCTTTAAGAACATTTTTTTCTTGTTTGAGGTTGAAAAGGATTTTTGACAGACTTGAAGAGGATTCTAACGAAAAAGAAGCTGAATTAGTAACTAGATATCACCAATACCGTGTTTGTGTGTCATCTCCCCTCTCCTCCAATTATAGATATGAATGTATATATCTGGCTACCCTTTCGCCAAATTCAGGAAATTTCCTTGTTATTGGCAGGCAGTACATTGGGATTCACCTGTTAAAGGACTAGATAGAAGAGACATTATGGAGATACAGAAGAGCAAATCGATCAAATTTTCCGGGGGGGGGGGGGGGGGGGGGGGGGGGGGGGGGGGAGGTTGGAAGAAGCATCGAAATGAACATTTTGAAACACAGACATGTCATTGCAAACTATCACAAACAAACTCATGAAATGAAACACCTGAAGAAATTAAACAAAATACGATCCTAATCAAGAGAGGTACCAGTTTATAATAAATTTGATCAAATGCACCTTTTCAGGCCTTCAATATTGTCTTTTAGATGGATGAGCGGCAATTTCAAAAGAAATGACACACAAAATATGGAAGACTTTTCACATAAATGGTATAGAAATGTCCCCAGCCTCTCTACAAGGTCTTTCCCGCTGACAGCCATTACAATCAGACAAACATAAAAACTGTTCAATCATTTAT
>JADBJO010033940.1:7500-10000 GCA_016801955.1 Conus betulinus
CCATATGCAGAAACCCAAGCCTTGTCAAACAACCGGCAGAACTGAGGTGATTTGTTCTTCAGTACAATATCCGAACGACTCATCACAGAGTTAAGGGAGAACAGAGAAGAAGAGAGAAAACTACCAATTCAAACGTAAAATTGTGTTCAAAAGACCTCTCAACTGGACCTAACTTAACCATGTCTAGCTGTGCAAACACGACAATGTGCATGTATGCATCTGTACAGGAATACAAAAGGCAAATATCATAGTCTCAATTTGATTGTGTATACATAATATTATAAAACTTAAAAAAAAAGGAGAATCACCTAAAATAGTAGGTGTCTTTATTGACAAAAACTGATCTTGAATCGATTACATGGCGTCCCAAGGGAAACATCTTTCAAGCAAAAAAAAAATTAATCATCCAAGATTAAACCTTCGCTCAACGCTTTTGCTCTTTTTTGTGCTCATATTCTATAAATAATTAATCATGCATCAATCTCATGGGACAACTGCAGCGAAAATAATTCGAAGATGATTCGCTGTTTGCATAAAAGAACAACAAAGCCAGTGCTGTTGAAATCAAACTCCACTGATCGCTGGGAATTACACTACACGTCACCAAATCTTGACTTTCCAAAATAGACTCTTCTTAACATGTAAGTATCTTTATGTACATGATTGTATGTGCGAGCTCATGCACGAGCGTCTGTCAGTATGTAAGAGTATGTAAGGGCGTATATTCCCTTTGCCAGTGTGTGTATACTGTATATATAACTGTATTTCGCCTTCCATATTATTTTTTTAAATCCTTCTTTTTCTCATTCGTCCTTCTTTCTTTTCTATGGCTGGATCTATTGGGAAAAAAAGCAATGGCTTGCCTATTCAATAAACTTGACTCTCTCTCTCTCTCTCTCTCTCTCCTCTCTCTCTCTCCTCTCTCTCTCTCTCTCTCTCTCTCTCTCTCTGTTGCTGTGTGTCAACATGTCGGAATGTCCGTGAGTGTCTGCATATATCTTTGTAGCAGCTGAAAACGCACAGGGACTGGTTCCCTGCCTTCAAGTGGACGTAATGTCGTTCAAGAGGTCGTCAGCCATCTCCGTCCTTTCTGGGCTAGTTCTTCAGGGATTCGCTGGTTCCTTCACAACAGCTGTGGAATGAGCGCTGAGTGACTGATGCCCGGGGGGACTGGGGGATGTTGCCTGTGCCTCGATAGGCAAAGGAAGAGACTAGATGAGAGCAACAGGGGAGACAACTCCCTACCAAAGAGAGCGCAATAATTCCGACGCCTCTTCCTACTAGTCAGAAACCGTTATTATCTTTAGTGCATTAAGCGTTGTTATAATGGCTGATCATGAATTTTTTTTAAATTCCATTTTGACCTCTACATTTTCTCGGAAAATTCCATCATGTTTGTAATGAAGTTGAAGAGGAGTTTTTAACGAAAGGAAGATGGATGGGTAATTTGATTTTATCTATACCATGTTTTTTTTTCTATCACTGTCTGTTTTATCAATAAACATTATTACATATCTGTCAGGCCACGTGATTCTGAAAACCTCTCTGCGATAAGTAGGAAGAATCGTTGAAATTCACCCAGTGAAGAATCAGATGGAAAAGGCGTTAGGAGGATACACCAGAAGACAATATCGATCAAAGCACCAAAAGCTAACATTTCCGAATCCAGTTTGAGGAAATAAGTGATTGTTCCTTCTGTGTTTTCATTGTCTTAAATGTTGTTTGTCTAGTCTGAAGAAAATCAAAGAGGTCGAAACGCGTCGTGTTTTGTCTCGTAATTTGTCAGTCCGTTTCGTTCAGCGGAACAGTAATTTTTCTTTCAAGTTTGTTTCAATGTTCACCAGCAGCCACCTCACTTTTAAACTGATTTTAAAACACACTTTTGGTATGAGATGCATGTAGATTATTAAGAAAAATGATATGGGCAAATTAAAGCGAATGTTTTCTTTTAAGATCATCTGAACCTTTTTGTCTTTGGATGGACGAGCCACTATTTTGACCGAAACAACACAAATTATGGCAGACTTTTCACTTGAATGGACACGAATTTTACTGGCCTTCTGCAACGTTTTCTCGCGTGACAGCCATTATCATCAGTCTAGCATTAACTACCCAATCATTTGTCTCGTTTTGTGAGAAATATAATGATGGTCACATTTGAGAAATAACTCGGAACAGTCAAGCATCTGACTGCCAACATGGCGCTTTTGACAGGAGAAGACATTGCATAAAACATTTGGGACAGGATCTCCTGGGGCCACGCTGGGGTCTGCATTGCATAAAGCAACTCCTTCCTAAGTTTGTAGGTGGCGTCTGGCGATGCTAAATTTCAGGCACCACAGGACAGTCGAAATGATTCAGTAACAGAGCTCAATAAAACGTATCAAGGTAACTCTCTCTTTCTCTCTCTCTCTCTCTCTCTCTCTCTCTCTCTCTCTCTCTCTCTCTCTCTCTCTCTGGCTATAGCATCCATCATTTGAATAATGATAACACCATTATT
>JADBJO010033940.1:12500-14056 GCA_016801955.1 Conus betulinus
CTTCATTAAACCACTGTTCCATGAAACTATTGCTCCATTGAAACACATGCTCCACTGAACCATCGCTTGTTCTACTCAACCATTGCTTCGTTAAACCACTGTCCCTCTTTAAACTTTTGCTCCACTAAAGCATTGCTCCACTCAACCATCGCTTTGTCAGATTACTTATCCACTAAACATCGCTCTACTCAACCATTGCTTCATTAACCTACCGCCCGTTTAATTAAACTATCGCTCCACTAAAACATTGCTCCACTCAGCCATTGCTTTGTCAGCCTACTTATCCACAAAGCCATCGCTCTACTGAAGCATGGTTCCATAGACCTCAGCTTCTTTTCACCACACTCCAATAAGTGGCCAGTACCTTTAAGTAACCATCGCTCTATAGAGTCATATATTCCATCAAGTCACCATTTCCTTGAACTACCGCTCTACAACTCATCAAAATTCCTGTTCCACCAACTCACTAGTTCCACCGGGCGAATGTTTCACTTAACCGTTTCCTCCCTTCCACCACCTCCCACCACCTCCCACCACCACCACCCTCGCTCCGACAATTACAGTCCTCTAAGCCCCCCTCTTACCATATCCCCCGCCTCCCCTACGCTCTTTACTTTTTTTTTTTTTTTCTCTCCCATGGAGTGGGTCCTACGTTCGGCTCTCCACTCCCACTTGTCTCCCCTGCTCCTTTCAATTTCCGCTGCTGTCTGGGAATGCCAGAGAATGCAGGGACTCAATATTGGCTGCTGAAGGTCGTGGAGCATCTTTCGTTTAGGCCGCTGATGACGTCATTAGGGGGGACGAACTGGAAGGAGCGCTGGGATTTGAGTTGGTTGACAGGTGATTCACTTGTTTGATTACTGCCTTGTCTTTTACCCCCCCCCTGGGTTTAAACCTTAAAGCTGTAATTGCGGAGGTAATCTCTTTGATGATTACTCTGTTTTGTTCCAACAGATCTGATCCAAATGACTGTTTTTTTTTTTCATTCATCTGCACATAGTTCATTTGGGCTATTGTTCGTAATGTGTTTGTTACTTTGTTTTGCAGCCTGGTGATTCTCCTTTTTTGTTCTCATTCTAATTTTTGCGCGCAGTCACGCCATTTTGAAACCGTCCACTGTTAATTAATTTCTCTCTTTACTGGAATCTTAAAATTACTCAAGAAGACTGAAGGGAGAAAACACAGTGTCATAAACAAGAGAATCAATGAGAAAATGCAGAGCGCCAAGGAAAGTTGTGTTGAACAACAAGCGTTCGGGAATTTATAAAAAAAAAACAAAAAACGGCAATACAAAGAAATCTTTCGATTTGTGAACAACATGACCAAACAAAACCAAAGTCAGCACTATTCAGGACAAAGACGGCAAATGCCTCGCACAGAAAGAGGACATCATTGACAGATTGACTAACCATTGCTCTGAACTCTACAACACAAAAGAGCGCAGAAATCCAAATGTGTTCAACTCGCTCTAAATAGACAGCAAAGACCAGCAGACACAGTCATTGATGTGTGAACAGGCTACTAACTGTTTTCACATAGACACATATACACAGACG
>JADBJO010033941.1:0-7500 GCA_016801955.1 Conus betulinus
GTTCATTTGCATCTGCAGCTGCAGCAGTTGTTAAGAATTTTTCTTTGTTTTTGTACAAGGCCTTTGAATATAGAGAATTTTTTACTTCTGAAATCGCCCTTGAATTATTCTTGTTTCGTTCCGTAATTTGATATCATGTAACTATTGTACTTGTGTGTTTCACGCACCCCGTTTGTTAGGGGCCTTGGCCTGTTATATGAATAAATCATCTGAATCTGTATCTGAATCTCTCTCTCTCTCTCTCTCTCTCTCTCTCGTCTCTCTCTCTCTCTCTCTCTCTCTCTCTCTCTCCTAGAAACCCGCCTTTACAAAATACCATAATCTTACTTTTATCTAGATTGACCTTCAAACTTAAATTCAGTGCACGACTGTAGAGATATTGATTGATTTTGTAGACCAGCTATCGTAGATGACATAGGGCTATATCATCCGCGAAAAGCAGGATAAAAAGTTCAATATCATTAGGAGAAAACTAAACGCCATGTTTACCTTTATAAGATATGTCATGGGCAAGTTCATGATGAAAACAGAAAACAGAAGAGGCTAAGGGAGCAACCCTGTTTGAGACCTTGCAAGCACTGGAAATAGTCAGTATAGGAGTTACCACATCTGACATATGATTTAATTGAGGGATACATGCTCTTCAAAATGTTCAGCATATTACCTGGAACACCACTTCTAAACAGTATATCAAACAATAATCCATGCTGAACTGTGTCAAATGCTTTACTAAAATCAATGTAGGCAACGTTGAATTTTTTTGTTTTTGTGACAGATGTTTTCTCAATACACGCATAGAGCGTGAAAATATGTTCGATGGTAGAAAAAAGATTTCCTAAACCTGCTTGTGCATCTGATATAACCGAGTTGACTTCTAACCAAGTAACCAGACGCTTATTTAAAATATAAATGAAAAGTTTACATAAATTATTAATAAGAGAGATGCCTCGATAATTATTAGTGTTATTTATATCCCCTTTCTTATGTAGTGGGATAATAATGGATTTAGTCCATTCGTCCGGAAAAACACCATCTCTGAATATTTTATCGAGACAAATGACAAGGAAAGGAACAACTGCATCTCCTGCTGCTTTTATAACTTCACTAATGAGACCATTTGGACCAGCTGCCTTCCCACACTTGAGACTTTTAATTGCTTTTATAACCTCCTCAGTAGTAATAGCACCGTCTAAGACTGGGTCAGAAACTGCTTCTGGAACCTCAGATGCCAAACATTCCTCAGACGTAACGACTCCAGTATTTAGTAGGTTATCGAAGTGGTTAGCCATTCAACCGGAGAAACATCATTTACCGTAGGCGAGCGACCGTTTACGGTATTTGTTAATTTCCGACCAGAAGGTTTGGGAATCGTTAGCAGCCTTTAACAGAGAGTTAATACGCTCAACTCTGAAATTGTGGCTTTTACAATATTTTAATTGCCATAATCCCGTCTTAATTGAAAATAAATTAGTCATCCTGGGGAAGTCCAGATTTATTACTGGCCGCTAGTGCTTTTCTAACATTGACTTTGGTTTCCTGACATTCCTTGTCAAACCGGGAGTCTGTAACTACCCTGGCTTTAAATGATTTAGTTTGACGCATGCAGGCACTAGCATTCATCAAACATTGTGTAAATTCAGACAATGCTTTGTTAATACATGTATCAATCAAACCGATGGCATATTCAACGTTACACGAGAACAAGTGAGTGGCCTGTTAGCAACAAAAGCATCAATTTTTGTCTCTATTCCAGACAGTGAAAGTATCATTAGTGTTAGTGGGTGATGGTGGGGACTGTCTGCCTGAAAGTTCTAACTAATAGGCATGTGCACTGATTCAATTCTACAACACACAGAAAAACTTTTGACGTTCGGTAGTAAGTCGTACAAAATGAGAAATAGTCTATGACACTAGAACCATGGACAGATATAAAGGTGAAGTCTCCACTGTAATAACGGTGGTTGGATCCATTTACAATACACAAATCAAAACAAGCACACAGGTTTAAGAGGTGTTCACCACCAAAGCATTGAGTACTGGATCATTTGTTGAACGTGATTTCTTAAAATGATTAATGGGATGAACTGGATCAGCAAATAAATCGGTCATATCAGGGAAAGCTATTTGGAGGTCTGCTGTTCTAGCATTGAAATCTCCACTACATACTATTTGAGCCTGTGGGAAACGATTGCTTGGGTCCATGATGCAATTTTCTAAAGCTTCAATGTGACACACAGAATTTGATGACTGGTAAAACACAGAACCTGTTGGTGGAATATAGACAAAAATAAACAAAATGTCATGGTAAACTGTTAGCATATCCTTAGACACTTTTACACAAATAACATGATCGATAGAAACTTCTATAAATTTAATAAATGTATTAAATATTTTGTTGATTAGTAACAGAAGTCCACCAGATCTGCGACCCATAATTGAATGTTTAAGTGCTTTAGTTCTAAATTTGTCAAAATTCTGAAAGTGATAATCTAAATCAAAGAACTCATGAAGCAATGTTTCAATAAGGCATATGACGTCAATATTTCGAACAAAATTAGTAAAGTCCGAGTCAGCAAGTTTGTTAGCTAGACCATCAATGTTCCAAGAAACAATTGACAGGCTCTCCACCACTCTATCAGGATGGTCATTGACTGTAACGGGGCCGGCCACATTGCTATTTACTAGCATTGTAAACTGGAGTGTTGATTGGGTTCATCACTGTGAATTTCTCTGTCAGCCTTGTCTGTGTGCTTCTTTCATTGAGTCTAGATAGTTTGTTTCTGTTTTGTCTGCGTGTAACTGGAGCTTTAGGGGGTGATGGATTAGTGGTTTCATTGACATGAGTAACACTAGCGTTCTTCACTTTGGATTTGGGATGTCCAGGAACAGGAAAAACACCAGCATTGATGCCTGACACTGGCCTGTTATCCGGCGATTTCTCACAGCATGGATAAACAGGACTGTCGAGCTGGGATTCTTTGTGGCTGTCTACTGAGGGTCGGCGAGACAGGCGTTATCTGGTGTCTGGCTTTCCACGTCACTGGGTATGGATGGATATGAGAGGGGACCGCTTCTTATCGTCAGGCACTGGGTCAAGACCAAGAATGGTTTCTTGGGGACGCTGCATTGGGTCAGATCGCATAGGAAGGCATGCAATCAAAAGGCTGGAAGACACAGGGTTGGGGTTTGGCTGGGGTGTGCATAAAACAGAAGTATTGTTACCATGTGGTGTTGTGTCAGAAGGAGTTGCTGCACTGCCTGAAGGAATTACTTCTATTGCCTTGGGAATTGTGGAGTCTGGGCAATCAGGTTCTTTGTCAGGAATCCGCAGATCATTTCTTTCATCTGATACTGGACACAATCTCGCTCCCCATTTGTCAATCACTGTCTTGGTACGTGGTTGACGTTGGGGTTGTGGCAGTTAAGAATTAGCGTTGGTAGAGGGAAAAGAGTTTCCCTGAGATACTGTGGTGCTCATCACGAAGCTGGACTCACTAGGCTTAGGGCCTGGATGCTCGAACATGGCCCCCTGCTTCCTAGATTCGGCAGTGTTTGGGCGTACTTGTTTGTGGTTGGTTTGAAGGCTGGGAACGCTCTCATATCTGCTGTCCAGGGGAGACTACTTGGGTTGTTGCTGGGAGGTTGCTGTATCTGGGTGCGATGAAAGTTGAGCTCTGGAACTGGCGGCGTAGAATCACGGCGATTCGATGGCTCACAGTATCCTTCAGAGTGGGCTGGCTGCCACAATCAATTGTGACAAACAGATTTGTATTGGTCTGTGTTGACTCCCTGTGGTCCATAGTTCTCAATCTGCTAATCTTAGCACGATGTTGCAGATTCTTTCTGTTGTAAACAGTCGTCCTTTCTGTACATAAACATGTCTTCCCGCATTTTTCTCTTTCCCTCACAATCTGATTTTGACGTTCAGTAAGGTCAGAGGCGATACGGATTCCTTCACAATTCGCCAGATCTCTTCTACATTCTCTGGCCCTCAGGATGGTAAGCTTATTTCGCCAGCTGAAGAGTCGGACAATGGTAGGACGAAAGTATCTGTGATTTCTGTTTCTCTGGCTGAGACGATGTGCATTGTCCACATCGTCTTCTGACCTTTTTTTTATGGGAAAGTATCTGTTTGAGCAGTTGAACCACCTTCGTCAAGCACTCCTTGTCGTTCTCGTTTTCGATCTCCAGAACATTGAAGAACCTGAGGTTATTTCGACGTGAGAAGGATTCAACCTTGTCAATTTGGTTCTCCATCTTTTGCGCCGCATCAGTGAACCAGTCTTTCAAATGCAGTAAACTCTTACTTGTTCATTAAGAGCTATGAACAGATTAGAAAGGTGATGTATTTCCTCCCTCAGTTGGGCATTTTCTCTTTGAAAAACTTCGCACCATGACTGTAGCTTATCTACTCCATTCACAGTCGCAGAAGGAGGCTGCATTTGGTACCCTGCCAGGAGAACAGATTTCTGTGAAGTTCGCTTTGAAGGGCGGGTTTGAGCAAAGAACTGGTTCAGGAGCATAGTTGTGGTCATGGTTATAATTATACTGGTTACTCTCCTGCATCCATTGTGGACCTGGGTTTACTCTCCACATCCCCACATGACAAGAGGTACCAGGTGAGCAGAATGGCATGTGCCTCCAGGAAGAACACACGTCGTAAACTCTCTGCATGAACGATGAGAACGACACGCCATTTGCCGTGTGTGGACCATGTGGAATCATTGAGGAAACGAACTGCTACGGCCCACTGGAGAAAGATCCGCTGATGACCAGCAAGATGGACACCAAGGGAGAAAACGGGAACAGCACGGGCGCAGAGTCGAGGTGAGTAATACCCACAGGTATTCGGTGAGAAATTCTTGACGCTTGAATAGCAAGTTGCTATCAGCACTATAGCAGTGAACACAGTTTTGGAGAGTTTGATTGGTAAACCTGTGTTGGGCGTCTCGATTTCTTACCACCACGACTCATTCTATTCTTACTGTAGTCTTGATCACTGTTTGCACGTGCAGATGTCGTCGTTGTTGCTGTTGCTGGGCTTGTTTTGAACATGGAGCTCACATTTTCAATCGTTTCTTTATGTCACAAAAAAATTAATAAATAACTTGGCAGAGTCAACCTGAATTAATTACTTTTTTTTACACCAGTCGAATGTACGCACCTTGACAAACAAACTGATACAAGATTTGACACTGTCCGTCTTCTCTAGCCATCAAAAGTCAACCATACCAAGACGCAGTCGACCAGCTGTCACACAGGTTGAGCTCCGACGAAACACTTCTAGGTGTTAAGGAACAATGGTTTTTTGGCAGTGATAAACTAAATGTTGTCAATTCATATACATATCTGGGAGTTACTTTCTCAACTAAACTTAGTTTTGATGTCGCTACTGGTTATGATCATGTTGCTAGAGCCAGGAGAGCCACCTTTGAGATTTTTAAAACACTAAGAAAAATAGGATGTTCTTCTCCCAAACTTTCTTTAAACTACTTGATGCTCAAGTTTTTCCTTCACTTCTCTACGGTTCAGAATTATGAGGTTATAAGCCGTACCAATCTATTGAAAAGCTCCACCTACAGGCCTGTAAATTAATACTCAATGTACCAACTTTCACGCCTAATGATATGGTTTATGGTGAACTGGGTCGCTACCCATTATATATATAGCTAGGTGTATCAACTTTTGGTTTCGTCTGCTTAAACAGCCTCCTACTAGATACTCAGAGAAAAGCATACAGCATGCTTCATATGTTACAGGAAAGAAATATAAGGGTTCAAAACTGGGTATCACATTTAAAGCATCTTTTGTGTTTAAATGGTTTTGGCTACGTTTGGATGTATGGTGAAGTCGGGAACAAGAAACTTTTTCTCAGGGTCTTTAAGGATCGCCTTATTAGTTGCTTCTGTCAGCAGTGGTATTCTCATATGTCTGAAAGCAATCGTTTCGATCTTTATTATTCTTTCAAGAATATTTTTTGAACGTGAAAAATATGTTGGTTTCATTAACAGTAGAATTTTAAAAACCGCCTTAGTACATTTCAGGTTGGGAGTCTCAACTATTCAAAGTCACTGTCTCCGCTTCTTGCTTGCCGAACATCCTGTTTGTCCCCTATGTTACGCAGACTGCGAAGACGAATTCCACGTCCTATTTGAATGTACATATTACAATGACTGAGAACTAAATATTCCATCAATAGTCCAGGAAGTTATTTGTCGAAATATGAGCAATGTACAGGAATTCTTAATGGTTATATTGATCGCCAACTTCAAATGTCTAAATTTCTTTTCCTAGCTTTAAAGCGAAGGGAAAATTCGATACAAATGAGATAAAATATATTTTCGTACACTGTTATGTGAGCAGGATCGAATGGAGAATGTATGTATGGATGTATATATTTATTAACATATCTTTTCATTGGTTTTCTTTTCTTTGGTATTGTAACGGGTCAAAGGACTATACACAATTAAACCATTGTCAGTTTGTCAATTCTCTCTCTCTCTCTCTCTCTCTCTCTCTCTCTATCTATCTATATCTATCTATCTATCTATATATAATATATATATATATATATATATATATATATATATATATATATAATGCTGAACAAGTGGGGGAAAACAAGTACAGTTAACAATTACATGCTGTGAACATCCTGCATCCCTACTCGTTTTGAATACAGCACAGTCACAAGCACAATCTACTATTGCTATATATAACAGACTGGATTCATCACTTTCACTGCACAGAGAGTTCAACCCATATTTGTAAACTTCAAAAGGTGTATAACAGAGCCTGGCAGGAGTCGCTATGAGCTATAACGAAGAATTCTAACATAGGGCACAAGAGCTCACCACTGCTGCACTTCTCAAAATGTTTCTGGAGAGAGTGGTGCCATACTTCAGTTGGAGTTGGAGTTTGTCAGCTTTTTTATCTCCTACACTTATCAACAGGTTCCTGCAACTCACGTGAAGGTCATTTCAGTTCAAACCAGCTTTGGAGGAAGAACCACCTCAAACATTTGTTTTTGCAGACGACAGCATCCATCGTCTGGCTGACTGTGAACAAGAACTCGGCAAGCTTGTTAGAGAACTGGATGAAACATCAGCAAGACATGTCATGGAAAGTCAGTGCTGGGAAGACCACGTTGACGGCTAGCTACAACATCACCATCACTATAAATGTAACTGACCATGGATGGAACCTTAGAACTGCTCCCCCGTGTACTTACCTGTGATCCTTCATGAACATCTAGGCCATGGAGGTGAGGTATTACCACAAGCTACTAAAAATTAGATATGTAGTAAAATCACCATTGAACAAGTGCGTCAAATCATCAGGCATCGCACATTAGACGATGTGAAAACGGCTGACACCAGTTTGATAAAAACTATGTGGATAAGACCATATCACAAAATCCAGCTGCTTTGCTCAAACAGACCTGATGGGAACTGCTAGGGAAGAGAAATGGGGAAAGACAGAAAACACGACAGACTGACA
>JADBJO010033941.1:12500-14056 GCA_016801955.1 Conus betulinus
ATGCTCTAGCTTCTGTCTCCAATTCATTGCGTTCATCTCTTTGTGTGCTCTAAGTCACAAATGCTCTAAGCGACGGAATTAGAAATGTTTGCGTCCAGTGTGAGCAAATGACACAGTAATGTTAAGGTCTGGGTAGTAAGAAACCATGTCTGACAAAGCTTTATGTCAGAAAGTAATAACAAAGGATTAAACATATTTCAATGTCATGGCGATGTACTAATATATCCAGTAAGTTTCAGATATACTTTCCAGCAGCTTGACGCAGTGAGCGCAAGCAATTTCCCTGAACTACACCTCCTGAAGAATTTACATCTTAATTCTTTGACCAATCTACAATTGAATTCTTAAGGACTGTCTGTCTCACTTGGCCAGTGTCATGACAACGTAGATGTCGTATCGTTTCCTGCCTGAATTTCCTACCGCTGAGTAGATACAAATAAAAATTGTAAGAGCAAGAGCTAATCCACAACAAATCAACAATAGAACTTGCCACCTGCACCATTGGATCTGAATGGTCATGAAAGGTTGTTGATTGCACCAGGTCATAAATGCATTTTGGTATAGTCAGTACTAAGAATGCTGTTGATGTCACAAGTAGAGTGATAGTCATGGAATGCACTTGGTCAGTTCCTGATTTAGCCTGCTGCTTATCAATCCCTCTCATCTTAAGAGAAAGCGTGGTAGATCTAGCTACTTGCTGAACAAGAACTGAGTTTCCAGCAGCGAGCAAAA
Organism: Conus betulinus; assembly: GCA_016801955.1. Classification (NCBI taxonomy): domain Eukaryota; kingdom Metazoa; phylum Mollusca; class Gastropoda; order Neogastropoda; family Conidae; genus Conus; species Conus betulinus. Next base: position 13,233 of record JADBJO010033941.1, read on the forward strand.
GAAATGGTATTACAGACCAAAAGAAAAAATCTAACATTTCAAATACATATATAACAAACAGGGTAATCTCCTTTCGGTATTGGCATCGTTGTATTCTGGCCAGTAGACCCAGTTAAACAGAAACTGTGCATGCAAGGTAAATGCCAAAATCATCATGACAGCAACAATGAATTTCCCTCTCCTCACAGTACACAGAACCCCAACACGATGAGGTGCCACCACTGACGTCACTCGCTGATACGTCATTGCGACCAGAAACCACGCTGACGTAAACGAGGACATGTTCCAAACAAACTTTGGAATTTTACATAAAAGTTCCAAGCGATAAAATGATGGGGGCCACTGAAATACCCTTTTTATCCACAAGAACGAAAACGGTTGACGTGAGCTGACACTGATCAGAAATAGCCAAAGCAGTGAAGTACAGAGACAGACAGGCAGTGGACTCTGAAGCTCGAATCCCTCGCATCACCACCACTGTCATCACATTGCCAAAAGTCCCAAAGACAAGAAGTAGAGGAGGTATTACAATCCACATCACAGCACTGACCTCTCTGTAGATGTCGGCTGAATTTGGACCTGTAAATGTGACATTCTCTTTGGTTGAACGATTCAATTCAACGGAAAGATCCCATGGTGATGACTCCACAACGAGTGAATGATACATCTGTGATGCAGTAATTAAAAAAAAAAAGGTTTAAACAAACTATCCGATTTGTAGTTGATAAGTCAAGGATTAAAATGAACAGTATATTGTGGACAGACAAAAAAAATCAAGAAAAGTGTGGATTCTTATTCAGAACTCATAGATATTTTACATCTGT
>JADBJO010033942.1:10000-14054 GCA_016801955.1 Conus betulinus
AGACTTCATGGTAGAGTATGATAAAAGTTATCTGACGGGGGTCCATGACGTTAAGGAACGGAAGTTCTGCGCGGACGGGTACTGGAATTCCAAGATGATGTTCAAAGCACGTTTATGTGAAACAAAAACAAAACAAAAGAAAAAAAGAGGAAAACAAACAAACAAACAAACAAACAAAACCCACAACGGATCAATGGAATGACGAATCAAAAGAGATGCAAAGAAACGAAACTGAAGGCCGATAGATTGTGAAATCGACATCAAGAGAAAGATAAGGAAGGGAAGAAAGGCAGACAGACAGACAGACGAAACAAGAGAAAGAGACAAAGAGAAAGAAAGAAGCTTAGATCCGATGAATAATTTACGAAAAACAAAACAAAAACAAAAAGAAGAAACAAAAGAAGAAAAAAAATAATAAAGCAAAAGAGATAAAAGAAATGAACTGGAAGTTCGATACATGATTGAAATCGAGATCAAGGCAAAGAAATTGAGATAGGGAAAGAAGGGGGAGGGAATGGGGAGGGGGAAGGGCAGCAGACAGACAGATAGACATATATCAACAGAAAGAAGGAATGTAAGATCCGATGATGAATTGGAACAGAAGTTTGAAAAACATCTCTCTCTCTCTCTCTCTCTCTCTCTCTATCTCCTCTCTCTCTCTCTCTCTCTCTCTCTCTCTCTCTCTCTCTCTCTCTCTCTCTCTTCTTCTTTCTTTTTTTTCTTTTTTTTTGTTGTTGTTGTTGTCTTTTTACAGTTAAAGAGGGTGGGTTTTCACCTGTTTTCCAGACGCTCCTGGTAACGCGTGCCACTTAAAAAAAAGTAAAAAAAAAAAGTGAAATTGATACATCTCACCAGTCATATAAAATTGTAATTCCTGGAGTAGACTCCTACTGCTTGCAATGTCACATCCATTTTCATAAGAACTCGGCCGGCAGGGGCCTTTAAAAGATGAAATATTGAGGTATGGGACGAAGTGAGTCTGGTGGGGGGTATTGCTTAAGACAGCATGATGCCATAATTGATTCTTACACCGCAGCCAGTTCCTCGTAGAGGGTCTGTTAGTGGTTAGTAGACTGAAGATGATGAGCGGTAAAATGAAGAAAAGATGGAAATGGTTCAGAGAGACAGGACTGCAGCTCCAAGCTCCAGTTTAGAAAGTAGAGTCAGTGTCCTTTAAATATGGAACAGGGCTTAGTTTCTTTTTTCGGAAAAGCCAATACCCGTAGGCATTTTTGGATAATTTGTGGCAGCCATGTTTTTTCTGAAGTTTAAGGTATGCAGAATCCATTTCTACAATTTGCCAAGCGCCACCTTGTCCCAGTCACTCATGGTCATGGCTCAAACAACATGGCCGCCATGCCAATGCACATTCACATTTTATCAAAACAAGCAACAACTGAGTCAACCAGAAGTAAACAATGCTGCTTTAAACTTCCCAAAATAGCTCTTTATACCAATTCAAACAGATTTTAACACTGAAATGTCTCTTTTGTATTAACTGTTGATAAATATGTTATCCACAAACCACCAACACACACTGCATTGATATCATTTAAGACATCAGATTGTTATATCTATTTTCATACCTTTCTCCACAGGTTTTTCATGTTTTAGACTGCAATGGAATTTTTTTTTTTAAACCTTTATGACACTTCCACCATGCTGCATTTGTTGCAGATGCTGTGCGGCTAACCACAACAGATTAACGAAATGGAGCTGGTGTGCAGTCTCAGGCAAGACCGGCGAGAGGCCACAGAACTCTGCATAGTGTACAATGAAGAGTGTGAAAGAACATGTGGAGAGCAGGGAAAAGCAACTTTACAGGCAGCAGCACTTGCCAAACAAAGCCAAGGGACCTTAAATACAGAAATGCTTTTTCACGGATAAACTATGCTCGGCAGATTCTAGTGTCAGATATTCTGTCACAAAAGCCGTTATCCATCATTCAGCAGCACAAAGACAGAGGAATCATCAGCTGGGCCGTCTACAAGTCGACCTGAGGCACCAAGAAAGAAAGAGCCAATGCCCTCTTGTAGTACTGTGCTTCGCACTTCTGTCGCTGCTATGAATTGGAAAGCATGCATGTTTTGCCAGGACAGGACAAGAAAAGAGCATCTGACGAATGTTACCTCCTTTATCAGAAGCAACACTATTCTGGAAGCTTTTAAAATACGACCCAGTCTTACACGTACGTCTCTCTGGGGTGCATGACCCCATTGCTGCTGAAGGTAAATATCACAACAACTGCTGCCAAAAATTATGAAGAGAACGACAAAAAACAAAACAAGGTGTCTGATGGGAACACTGGTATAGCATTGGAGTGGTTGGTAACAGAGCTTAGGGAGACTGCCAAAATGGCTCAATTTCTAGAACTGTCAGAGGTGTGGAACTTTTATTGTGAACTGGCCACAACAGCAGATAACGAGTTACCTCAGTCCTTTGTCAGCAGAAGAAGTACTTTCAAAGGCAAAGTCCAGTCTAAGATCAGTGACGTGCATGACTTCTTAACTTTGCAGCCACCTGATAGGCAAGTTTTGCCTGTTCCTGTGAAGTATGGATCTGTGCCCTTCTAAACACTCATGTCAGAAGAAGATGAACCGTTACACAAACCAGATGCCAAGCCAGTGAAGAATTTCTTGAAATGGTTCATGTTGCCATGAAGCTGCGGTCAGATATCCTTTCTCATCCTGCAAATGAAAGTTTTGTTGTCAGCGAAGAGAAAATGATACCTTCTGTACCTGACATCTCTTCATCTTTCTTCGTCTCGTCTTTGATGGCCAAACTCTGCTAAAAAAATGATCCAGGTTAAGACGACATGGAATGTTAAAGTCTAAGCCTGAAGGAAGCACTGATGCAAACAAGAAGTCTGAGTACTGCACAGGATATTGTGTATAATACCCTTGGAGGAAAACACTGGACACCAAAGCATCTTGGGTTAGGAAGTGCACTCCACCAGGCAAGCAGATCAAAGGAACGTGTTGAGCTGTTCCACAGAGCAGGGCATGTCATCAGCTGCAGAAACATCTTCCAGGTAGACACAGCTCTTGCAGACACCACCTTGACCAGAATGTATCCTCTCACAGGAGCTGTAGTGCCACAAAACTGGTTCCAGACAGGTTTTATACATTTCATCTGTGACAATAATTATAGACATAAACCATGCCAGCCTTGATGGCAAAAACGGCTTCCATGCAAGACAGGTAGCTGCGTGGCAAAGCGGACATGCACCTGACATGGGTATTGGTGATATGCAGCCTTCCAAAACAATTACACTTTACGTTCCAGAAGTAATGAAGGGAGTCTGGCCTGCTGGAGTGCTACAAAGGAAGGCCCAGCCAACAGCAGTGGCTCAAAAGGAATGGTTTGCTGTTCCCAGAGAAAGCTGGGACCAGGTACGTCAAGCCGTTGCACAAGACATGACATTTTTATGAAACACTGAAGAGTGTTCTGAGACACGATGGACCCACTTCAATCAAAGTCACAGTGATGATTCATCTGAGATGACGACAGGTGGTTACATGTCAATCGTACAAGCACCAGCCCATCAACTTGATACACTTCACACAGTTGTGGTGAATGCAAGCACATCGCCAGACAACATGGCCAACACCATATTGTCATAACAGTCGACGAAGCTCTCTTCTGGACACTGATGGAGCCCTAGTGGGCCAAACGAGAGTACCAAGACTTCTTGATTGTGAGATTAGGAGGTCTTAGGAGGTTGTTATGATTACAGGCGTGGACATTGTTTTCTGGTCCTACGTTACACAGCCGAATTCGCCGATAGTGCCGTGAAACAATGTGTTTTCACCGGATTACTTTGCTGCTTTATTGGACAATTAGCTGGGGTTTGTTTTTCTTTTTTCATTTTTTTTTTTCGGGAAATTCTCTTGACTGGCAGGAAGACGTTTTGTGGATGAAATAGACTGGTCGACTTTGGAAAGGCGAAGAGAGAGAGAGAGAGAGAGGAGAGAGAGAGAGAGAGAATGAGACAGACCGACAGACAGACAGCAAGACAACCTCTAGGCAGACAGACAGAGACAAACATAGTTTA
>JADBJO010033943.1:0-14052 GCA_016801955.1 Conus betulinus
CACATGTACACACACACGAACACAGACACACACACACACACACGCACGGCACCGCACGGCACACGGCGCGGCAACGCGCACCTAGATATTAATATATATATATGTATATATCATATAATATATATATAATTATATATATATAATATTATATAATATATATATATATATATATTATATATAGATATCAATACACTACACACATTATGTGCACGCTCGCCCCATTACTTCCGTACCCATTCAACTTTCTGTTCTTTTTGGGTCTCATATTACTAATATGGATAGACGGTAAACGAAGGACACACACACCCACACACACACACACACACACACACACACCACACACGGCACGCGCGCGCGCGCGCGCGCGCACACACACCACCACACACACACACACCACACACACACACCCACACACCACACACACATATAATATATATAATATATATATATATATATATATGGGTGTGTGTGTGTGTGTTTGTGTGTGTGTTTTGGTGTGTGTGTGTGTTAGTTAGTTCTTTAGTTTAACGTCTATTCCTATAAGTGTTATTAACGAGGAAAAAAAACAGAAAAAAAGTGTGTGTGTGTGTGTGTGTGTGTGTTGTGTATGTGTGTGTTTGTTGTGTGTGTGTGTGTGTGTGTGTGTGTGTGGGTGTGTGTGTGTGTTGTGTGTGTGTTTGTGTGTGAGAGCGAGAAGAGAGAGAGAGAGAGAGAGAGAGAGAGAGAGAGAGAGAGATAAGCGTGCGTATAAGGAGTATGCGTTGTGTGTGTGCCTGTGCCTCTGTGTGTGCGAGAAAAGAGAGAGAGAGAGAGAGAGATAGAGGAGAGAGAGAGAGAAGAGCGATAGAGAGAGAGAGAGAGAGATGAGAGAGAGAGATAGAGAAGCGAACTGTGTTTGAGTGACAAGAGGGGAATGTTGGGATGTGTTGGTAAGATAGTAAATATTTACTTATCCTGGTCGTTTTTATGGGGCTCGCCTTTATTGTAATGTTGTTATCGGAGGAATTAAAGTATTCAAATGAAACACAGTTTAGTAGGACTGGAAAATAATGCAGGGGGATGGGTGGTGGGAGGAGAAGGTTTTGCCGGCCGTTGGCGGGTGGGGGAATGGGGGGCCTCAGGGTGGAAAGGGGACGGAATAGAGGAAGGGAGTAGGGGTAGATGGGGGGGTGGGGGTATAATCATATATATCATATAATCGTAACTCTTTTATATTCACTGTTGTGCAATAATGGGTGTGTGTGTGTGTTGTGTGTGTGTGTGTGTGTGTGTGTGTGTGTTGTGTGTGTGTGGTGTTTGTGTTGCCTGTGCTCCAGTCTTTCTGCTTTCGACAACTCCGCCGGAGGCCTTACGGTGCCAGTCAAAGAGTATTTCTAGTGCTTTGAGTAAAAGACACCCGGAAGTACTCTAGGGGCCTAAGCGTTTCCTCCCAGGAAAGGGCCACCGTAGCAACCAGAGACCTGTCCCATTTCGTGGTACTGGTAACAACGTAAAAAAGCAGGAAATACAATCACTAAAATGGTGAGAAATGACTGAACATAATCCTTATGATTTGGTTGACACGATAGCAACTTATCAGTGCCCACCATCGTCATTATTTACCCCCTACCCCCCCCCCTCCCCCTTTATTTTTATTGTTAGTTCAAGATATGTTGGGTTTGTTTTGTCTGGGCTTGTTTGTTTGCCCGGAGATCACTCGTTGAACAGGTTTTTTTTTTTTTTTTTTTTTGCCAGATAGAAACGGCTTACCTTGGTGGAAATAATCTCTTCGTCTGTTTGAAGATGTTCAGTTTTGATAGCCACATCAAAGCTCAGAAGATTGTAAGATTGTTTTTTTCACTCAGGAAGTAAACAGTTTGAAGCACTCAGAAGTAACAGTTTGAAGCACCACTTTGCTTTGGAGGTATCTCGAGGGACGACAGTGTCTCCAGTACAGAAGTGCTTTACAGAGCAAACTTGTCTGGTATGGAGGTTCTCATTATGAAGACGCGGCTTCAATTGGCTAGAAGTGTGGACTGACGACACACTCTTCTGAAGCTGGTCCATCTTCTTGAAGCTGGCATCAGGCTGAAGAAACACTGATCAGTCGCTCACAGGCTGCAGAGACTGCCTAAAACGATCGCTAGGACTGATGAGAGATCTTCACCACTGCATGGTGAATTGTCCATAAGGGAGCACAAGTCTTTGAAGAGACAGTGTACAAGTCCTGGACCTGGTGTGTCAAGGCTGCAAAGGAGAGAAGACTTGATATAGCCTCTGCTGTCTCATGCCCACTGAGCAGCCCCATCTGAGCATCAAATTTCAGGCTGAGTGCTCACCTATGATGTGTCATAGCATCATCACCATGGGTTGCAATCAAACTCCAGTACACATAACATATTTATGAAAGTATGTGTGCCTGTGCCTAGGTATGTTTGCATTTCCATATTGTATGTTTTTTATTTGCGTGTGTGTGTGTGCGTGTGTGTTGTGTGTGTGTGTGTGTGTGTGTGTGTGTGTGTGTGTGTGGTGTGTGTGCGCGCGCGCGCATGCGTGCAAGCAAGCGTATGTGTATTGCTTGTATGTGTGTGCATGCATTGGATGTTGATGTTGATAGTTATCAAAATTTTGGTGTGCAGGCAGAAGTGGAGGAGACCTGCAAGAGAATCCAGTCCCCTGAGGGTTGTAAACGGTATTCTGATTACCAACAGTGACGGTGAGTTGATACCAAATGCAGGCCTAACAGGGTATCCTGAATTGTGACCATTACCTTAAGTGATGGATGAACTGACAGCATCAACCATAAAGGGTATCCTATTTAGTAAACAGATGACTTTGAGCACTGGTGAGTTGACATTGACACTGCATTGCTGCTGAATCACTTCAGTGGTGTTAGTGGTACCTGTTAAGATCCAACATACACAGGACCACCACACCTTCTGACAGCAATAATTGCATTGTCATAGAGCCAGTGCCAGCTCTCCTCTTTCTCCCAGGGTTGCCACCGCTTTTCAACAACAGTCCTTATGAATTTGTGGATACCAGCAAATTTGATAGAACCAAGTCAAAGGTATTGACATGGAGAGCAATCAAAACTGGAGTCACAATGAGAGTGTGGCCTTGAACGGCCACAGAATTTTGATGAAGATGAAGCTTTTTTTTTCCTGGTCCGAGACTTTATCGAACACGGGCTTTTTTTTCTTTATTTGCTGTGTGATGGAGCCTGAAGATGAAGCTTGTGATTTTTAAAATTTGAGTCCGAGACTTTATGACAGGGCTGTAGTGGATAAGCTTGACTTGATCACAGTCTTCCCGATTGATATTCAGGTGACTCAAACAGTGTTGAGAGATACAGACACTTGCAGTGTTGGTCAGAAAATTTGAGCATGACCTCTTCAAAGACTTGTCCATTAAGTGGCGGAAACTTGACAGGTTGTGATCACAGTCTTCCCGATATGAGGCCCTGAGCAGACCAAAAAAATGTGTTGGAGGCCCATCAGAGCCTAAAAACCAAAAAACCCCGCATGAATTGTCCTGAAGGGAATATAAAACCTATGACCCTGAAAAATGAAAGGAGTCTGTGGCATGAACTAACGTCCATGTCATTGGCGGCAAGTTAAGTGGTTGTTATTTATAATGGGGACCTTACCATATCAATTCTGGTCATTGATCATTAAGAGGCATGTGGGAACCCGTTAGTCAGCAAACAGACAGAGCACTTGTCTGTATTGTAAGTTTAATCCATGTATCAGTGACTGGTGGACAAAATGAACCATTGGCAGAGTTTGATGGGCAAAATAAACCAGTATAAACACTTGGTGGGTGAAAAATGAACCAGATCAACATTTGGTAGGTGAAGTGAGTCGTGTCATTGCCTGGTGGGTTAAGTGAACCATATCAATGCCTGGTGGGTTAAGTGAACCATATCAATGCCTGGTGGGTAAATTGAACCATATCAATGCCTGGTGGGTAAGTGAACCGTGACCGTATCAATGCCTGGTGGGTAAAGTGCAGTGTATCAATGCCTGGTGGGTAAAGTGAAGTGTATCAATGCCTGAGTGGGTAAAGTGAACCATATCAATGCCTGGGGGGTAAAGTGAACAATATCAATGCATGGTGGGTTAAAGTGAACCATATCAATGCCTGGTGGGTAAAGTGAAGTGTATCAATGCCTGGTGGGTAAAGTGTAAAAAGTGTATCAATGCCTGGTGGGTAAAGTGAACCATATCAATGCCTGGTGGGTAAAGTGAACCGTATCAATGCCTGGTGGGTAAAGTGAAGTGTATCAATGCCTGGTGGGTAAAGTGAAGTGTATCAATCACAATGCCTGGTGGGTAAAGTGAAGTGTATCAATGCCTGGTGGGTAAAGTGAAGTGTATCAATCACAGTGTATCATGCCTGGTGGGTAAAGTGAAGTGTATCAATGCCTGGTGGGTAAAGTGAAAAGTGAAGTGTATCACAATGCCTGGTGGGTAAAGTGTATCAAGACGTAACGTGAAGTGTATCAATGCCTGGTGGGTAAAGTGAAGTGTATCAATGCCTGGTGGGTAAAGTGAAGTGTATCCATCACAATGAACCCTGGGGTGGGTAAAGTGAAATATCAATGCCTGGTGGGTAAAGTGAAGTGTATCAATGCCTGGTGGGTGGGTAAAGTGAAGTGTATCAATCACAATGCCTGGTGGGTAAAGTGAAGTGTATCAATGCCTGGTGGGTAAAGTGAACCATATCAATGCTTGGTGGGTAAAGTGAACCATATCAATGTGCCCGGTGGGTAAAGTGAACCATAGTGCCTGTGGGTCAGTGCCTGGTGGGTAAAGTGAACCATATCAGTGCCTGGTGGGTAAAGTGAACCATATCAATGCTTGTGGGTAAAGTGAACCATATCAAATGCCCGGTGGTAAAAGGGAACCATATCAGTGCCTGGTGGGTAAAGTGAACCATATCAGTGCCTGGTCGGGTAAAGTGAACCATATCAGTGCCTGGTGGGTAAAGTGAACCATATCAATGCTTGGTGGGTAAAGTGAACTGTATCAATGCCCGGTGGGTAAAGTGAACCGCATCAGTGCCTGGTGGGTAAAGTGAAGTGTATCATGCCTGGTGGGTAAAGTGAAGTGTATCAATCACAATGCCTGGTGGGTAAGTGAACCGTATCAATGCATGGTGGGTAAAGTGAACCGTATCAGTGCCTGGTGGGTAAAGTGAAACCATATCAATTGCCTGGTGGGTAGAGCCCTGAGCAGACTCAAGAATGAAAAAGAGTGAGGTTTTGATGAAATATCTGTGAATTTCTGCAGGCTTCTTCAGAAAAAAAAAAAAAGGAATAGGCGGGTCTCTTCTCTCTACAGCATTGTTGTACTTAATCCTTCAAGCAGGTCTGGTTCCATCAGACTAGACAACAACAGCATTACAAAGCTGTTTTTTAAAAACAAAATTCAGAAAACGCGATGAGGAAATGCACTGACGGATGTGGTAAGCTAGTCGTGGCCATGAGCTATTTTACACTGCTATGGAAAACTAAAGTGTGCTAAACTAGAGACTGAACAAAGGTGGTGTACTGAACAAAGTAAGACTTTGTTGGATGAGGTGGCACAGTGATACTTTTTGATCAGGATACTTGACTTTGGGATCTTTGTGTTACTGGCTGAGGAAAATCGAGGTTTTGTGTATTAAAAAAAAACAACAAAAAAACAACTGATGTACTTGCTTTGCGGTTTTGGGATTTGGAAAAAACGCCTTTGATAGTGTTGGAAAGAATGTACTTATTTGCAAAATGAATTGAATCAAAGGTGATGTGCAGGTGATCAGAAAAGTGTATTTAAATGTCAAGTGACCATGTGTGATGACGGAAGCCATTAAAAATCTCTGCTCTCTTTTCCACATATCAAATTGCACCGGGTGCAAGAATGGTGGAAAATTGTCACCGAACCTGACATTATTTGCTTTGTGCTTTAATAAATGACATGAGCTAGAGAGCTTTCTTAGAACAAAATAGGCATTTGCAACATTGATACCATCACTAAAGAGGCAGACCAGCCTTGACTTGAACGACTTCGTAAGAATGTTTCTTTTTCTGCAATGCTGATTAGCGCAGTTAATTCTTTAGAGAAAGAAGGGGGTGGGTCTGAAGTAAGTTGCAGATGATTGACACTGATTAACCAACTTTATAACCTCAGGAATCATAAACTAAACACCAACTTTATAACCTCAGGAATCATAAACTAAACACAAAGAATATTTAAATGGTACATATCCGAAATCTTGCTGCACAGTTTATAATACTGAATATTGTAAACAGTTCAGAGCACAAATAACTAACTCATACGAAGTTAAAGTCTAACTTTCTTTGATTTCGTGATGAATTTCATTAGTTCTAAGCAGGCGTGTGTTTGTTTTTGTTTTTTTTCTGGACATGAGAAAGAAAATCTTGCCATCACTATTGCTGGAAACCCCTATGTGCATTAAGTTACAGCATATGTTTTCCACAGAAAAGTAATAAGACCTTGTTGGAAAATTGTTCACATTATAAATTGTTTATGAGACAGTCTGAAACATTTTTGCTGCCTGATTCAGTGGTAAACATATTATTGGTTAAGCAAATGCTTCTTGAAAAATATGTGTGCAAGCATATTATTGTGTAGGTGTATGTACTATCATGTTTTGTATTTGATTAGGGAATTAATTCATTCATGTTGAGGGGTTGTGGAAATTGTTATAATGTACTGTATTTTTCCACACTGTGTCACGTACTGATGTATATCATTTATTTTCATTATACATCACGGGGATCTTGAACCGTAAAATCTAAATCTCCTCTCTTAAAACCAACAACTCCATATGTCCACTGATTCCTTATTTATTCCTTTTTTTCAACTTTCTTACCTGACTCTGGAAGAGCCACTGACGATGACAGATTCTCTCTAAAAATGCATGAAATGGAAGAAGCATAGTGAGGGCGACCACGACAGAAGAATAGACCGAATTTTTCTCTTTCAAATCAAAATGTTGAACCTCCACGACTGTAAAAAGCTGACGAAGCCCATAGGTTCTGTGCCTCTTGTTGGCACAGTATTGTCATGGCTGCACACAGCATCTGTGGGGCTATCTGGATCTCTCACTTGTATAAACACAATATCAGGAATTATGTATTTCTGGTGACAGAAGCTTCCAAATTCACTGCTGATTGTTTGTTGTTGTAAATGCATCACTGCATTTTAAAAGGGTGGTGAGCGGCACAGTACAGTTCTTTATTAGCGAATGAAAAACATGAAAGAAGTGAATTGAAGCTCCAAAGCAGGCAAATGCGCACAAGCTCTGCATGCTGCACCATGCACACATTGAAACACCACACACATACACTGTACGGCCTCCTGCGGAGTTAAAGTAGAAATGCCTAGCATGAGACAGCATCCACCCACCCACACACCACACACACACACCACACACACACACACCACACACACACACAACACACATACACACACACACGTCAACATACACAACACACACACCACACACAAGCACACACACACACATATGCCAAACACACACACACACACACCACACACACACACACACACACAAAATCACACACACACTGACTGACTGAACCAGTTTTTTTTGTCAGATGAACTCATGGTTGTACTGACAACGCACACACTACACACACACACACACACACACACCACACCACACACACCCACACACACACACACAGGCACACACCCACACACACACACACACCACACACCCACACCCCTATGCATCACTGTGTGCTCTTGTTGTGTTGACCAGGTATCCCATCAAAAGCACGGTGAGCGACACCTGTCCCATCTGGCGTTCCACATGAAGCTTCTGGCGGACCATGCCAGCCGTGTGATTAAGGACCTGGACAGCCAGAACGATCTCAGCATGCTCAGAAGAACATACCAAGACACATGAGATCATGTGCTGCGTTGGTCAGTACTGTATGCCATCTGGAGTGGTTTTCATCCAGTTTGAACCTTTGTTTTTCAGTATCATCGCTGTTGTTGCCGTTATTACTTGCTGCCGTTTCACCATTAATTCTTGTTCAGTCAAGCATATGGAAATATGGACTAATTCTACTACAGATTGTTCAAGTACTGTTTTTGCCTGTTGAAATTAAAAAAAAAAAAAAGAAACCCCCACTTTGCTAACAACAGTATATTATGAAACACTTGCTTGAAGGGGGCTTTCTCTTCTGAGGACTGTCTGCTGCCACGCTTTCCACAAGTTTCTTTCTACTGGTAGAAGTATAAAAAGAGGATTCCTTTTTAATATTGACAGTAGTAATAAACAGAAAAAAAATCTGCAATTTCTTGTTATGTAGTAGCCTCTGGATCCACAATTACAGTTCTTTCATTCCAAATAATGAGTATATTTCCCAGTCCCATATTTTAAATAAATTTCTTTTAAAACATGTTTTTATACAAAGTTTGGGTGTATGATTATTGGTTTCCATAAAAGATTTTCGAGTCAGAAGTACCAGATGGTGGTATTGCCTGTTTTAATGCTAAGCTGCTGTTCCAAACAAGACTAATTCAAATACCAGACGACAGTCTTTCCAAGAGTCATCATTTTCTCATCTACTTATTCAGGCCCTACTCCTGAGAGCTGTTGGTGCTGGAAAACAGCATTTCTGGTCGAACATGGGCCTGTTCATCCTGCACACCCCCAGCTCATCCCACCAATCATTATAGAGACTGCTGGTAAAGGGACGAACGAGCACAAAATTAGTACCTCATAGGTATGCTGAATTGTGCACTAATTTCACATTATTGTGCGTACTTTTTTTTCTTTTAATAGCTTTTGTGCTTCGATTCGTTTTCTACCACCTTTTTTTTGTTGTTTGTTACAGCCAGAAAGGGAGAAGTATAGCTCGAAATGACATAATGTTTTTAAAGTTTTATCACAGCATCAAAGGACCATCGATTTGGCACCACACTTAGGAAATTTTATATATTAACTGCAGAATCCATTTTGCAGCGTTAAGCCTTGTCAATAAAGATATGGAAAAACTATTTTGGAAATTATTAACCTCGTTTACGATGAAGACTCCCTTCACATTCATGGAGTCTCAAAACTAGCAGGGCAGGAGAGCCTGCCTTGGCTGTAAGATAGGGAAGGAGGGAAAGGGTTGAAAAATCTGCTCTGAATCCTTCCAGAGTGGCTGTATGTTTCAGGTGTATCCTTTTCGGCATGAAAAAAACGTACATCTCATTTTACGTGTACCGTTTTTTTTTTTTTTTGTTTTTTATGTATCGGTTTTGACTGAAAATCTGAACATAATCTGACTTAAGCCATTCAAACTAATATTCAGTTGACTGGTAGTCAGTTTCGCCTCCCCGTTTTAATGGGTGGTACACATGTTGACCAACAGAAAGATGATTATGACAGAATCCCTGGCCGCACAAGAATCACACTCAAGATAGTAATAGGCGTCGCCGAAACTGAGACCTAAGGTGTAGTGGTGGTCAGACAGCCCTCCTGGTCAAATAAGAAGTCTCTAGAGGCCAGGATTAAAGTGATTGTGAGGAACCGGTGCCAAGTTGAGTAAAGAAGTGTTATCCTATTTATGTGAGGATAGTCGTGAGTCCCACCAGGGTACCTGGAGAACTGGCATATAATAGTATCCCAGATGAGGGTCACATCCTACTCTAAAGGACTGGACGGATGGGCAGAATCTCCAACCTCAGATGTAAGCATTCTTTAGATTTTCAAAGGGTCGGTGAGGGCTAGGTGGATGTGAACAAAAAAAGAAGAGGAGGCTGAGGAATTAGATCAAAATGGACAGAATCAGAAAGAACACCACAACACAAAGGAAGCACACAATGAAAATGTCTATGTGTTGGCCTGGTAAACAATCTCAAACTTGCTCAGTGATACTCGGCGTGCTCTGTGGAGGGGGGGTGTTCATAAGTGGGGGGGAGAAGGGACTGGGAACCGAGACAGGGTAAGGAATTCTGTGGGACACCCGAGGTACTTATAGGGGAGTCAGGGAAAAGCGTTTCCGAGCTTAAACGATAATGTCGAACTACTGGACCAGAGAAGGGAAAAAAGGAAAAAAAAAAGCAGGGAAAAGAAGGGGGCTGAGAAGCTTCTCTGAAAGACAGGAATCACAAAGAGGAGGCAAGCAAATCTCTGATCGGTGGGGTGGGGCGGGACGCAGTCCCGAACCTACCCGGGGACGTCAACGGAGAATGCCCAACACCCACCAAACAAACCCCACCACACACCCACCACCACAGCAACACACCAAAAACAAAGACACAACAACGAAGTAGTATGAGGAGTCGGTGCGTTAGGTGGATCAAACTAACTTGAGTGTCGATGGTAGTGTGGCATCTTGCAAGGAAGAGAAGAATGGAAGTTCAGGAAAAAGGATACTGGGGGGATCTGAATGGGAGGGGCTAAAGAAGGGGGGAGGAGGAGGTAAGAACACGGTGAAGGAGGGGGCTGAGAGGACAAGGGGGGGGGGGGGGGAGGGAGAGGAGGGAAATGCGCTGGAGTAGAAAGGAAGAGAGATCGTAAGAAGCTCTCAGGAGGGAAAAAAGGAAATGGGGGAGGGGGGAGAGCAAAAAGAAAGGGGAAGAGAAAGGAAGAAAAGGGGGAAGGAAAAAGGAGGAAGAAGGGAGGGGGGAGGGAAAACAGAGGGAAGGGGGAAAAGAGGGAACGACCGAGGAGAGAGGAAGAATGGGTGCGGGACTGGTCCAAGGACCGGAGGAAGAGAGGTAAACAGGCAGCAAGGGTGGGGGGACTGTGGGTGGGCCTCTTGGGGACGTAAACCGGAGGTAACTCCTGTCTCCGACAGAGGAGCAAAACCGAGCGAGACCAGAGGCACACCACGAGCGGTTTGGGGGGGGGTGGGTGAGGTGCGCAGATACAGGCGTGGGGGGGGTGGAGCAACCCGTTCGGGGGGGGTGCTTCAGGGTGATGGTGAGTCGCACAGGCAGGAGAAGGGAACGGCAGCAAGAGATGGGCATATTGCAGGAGGTGTATAAGGATGGATCCGCGTTTCTGCAGCGTACAGGGTGGGGGGGGTGACCTGCAGATTGGATAGTCAGGAATTTTTCCCTGTTGAGTAAAGCCGAAACAACGGGACAACCTGTGGTATGTACGTTCGGATGATGATGACAACGAGTCAGGTTTTGAGGAGGTACATGCGATAGTGATAGCACACCTGCAGTTATTGATAGGTAACACATCCTGATTTACTCAACGTGCGTTAGTGGAGAATTGCATTCTGATTTGATTAGCAACCATTTGGGTTTGGTATTACATGTCTGAGTGATGCGCTCAACATTCAGGTTTCGATCTGTAACCAGTCAATGTCTTTGGGTTACCTTCAGATATGATGTCATATTGAGAATCAACAAACATGCAGGGTAATAGTTGCAACATTGTGAACTCAGTGTAACAACAGTCAAGTTTGAATATGTTACATTTCAGATTTTAGTGTTACCCGAAAAGGGGGGGAAAAGAGTTTGGAAATTTTACATTAAGAATGGATGTCACACTCAGGATAATTTGTAGCATCAGCTTGATGTGACACCAAAAAATGCCATTCAGGTTTGATGTGTATTCAGGTTTTGAGGCACTTCCGAACGAGGAATGATGTAAAGATCTCAATTTATGTTGCTTGTGTGACATTTAAAACTGTACCAGAATCAGGTATATAGGATATGGTACGCTCAGGAAGGCTACAGGAGTTCCTGGTAGACTGCAGTATTTTGATGTACCAGTCAAGATTGCTGACAGCACATTCGGAGACACCCACGGAAAAGGACGCCCTGTGAACTAACATTCAGGATTCACGAGAAGGATAAACAGTATCAAGAGGTTGAGCTAAGAAGGGCATCAGAATTGGATGTACACACATAGGGAATTGATTTTAGTGTAAAACGGAGTTTTGATGTAATACCGAGTCGAATGAAAAAGTGACCATCAATTCACAGATTGACCATTCAAAATAATGGTGTACGTAGTCAGAACTAATGGAGGTGTGAAGTAATTGGATGGCAGACGAGTGTTAACCAAACCGGCACATAATTCTGATGTTACATCCATGGTTGGGGACCTTCAGGTTGGGAGTAAACCTTACGGTACTGGAATGGATGTGTGCAATTCAGGCTTATGTCACCATTCTGAGGTTATCGGGAAAAAGGGGTAAACCAACGAACACATTTTGCTTTAAAAAACCGAGTCCCCATGTCTATAGCCCCTGCTCGTGGACATTTTTAATTTTGGAAGCGTTGTACTCGGATTTGAAAAATTAATGAGTGTTTCAAATTAAATCTTGCTATCCGGTTAAAGTAACTGGACATTTTTACTGTCAGACTCTAGCATGCTCTTTAAATAAATAACAGACCTGTTGGATTTGAATAGTACTCGTCATTGGAGTAAACAAGACTTGTTTCCATTTTAACTTAACTGGCATTATAGAATCGGCATGTATTTGAACCACTAATCATAAATCATTAAGGAAAACAAGGAATTATTTGTGACCGGTACATCATACTCATCCGCTAACAGAACAAAAATCTTAATTTGAACCAATGTGCTTTGATCCACATTTCATTTGAATTCTCATATATAAAGTATATTGACATTTGAACACCACCTGGGATGTCCGTTACCTTAATAGACATGTTTAATCTGTTTTACCAAAGAGACCTAGCAGAATTAGCTATCATTCTAAGAGTTACCAGCCATTTAGGTAACATTTTGTGGATGTTTTTGAGGGAAACCTTTCTTTTTTTGGGCGGCGATCTACGAAGCAAAGCCAAATCGTAGCTGCAATTGTCGTTGCTTTTAAAAATTGAAATCAGGGTGTATAATGCTCAGTTTAATAGGTGCAATAGGCTAGTAGAAATAGGACATGTGCTAACTTTTTGGCAAACCCCAATTGCTGCAGCAGGCATAGGAAGAAGTTGCTATGTGGCCAGGGTTCACTTTGCCTAACCGCTTTAGGAGACTGAAACAAATGTGGTGCAACGTTTTAGTTTCTTATGCACGAGAAACCAAACAGGGTGATTGTTTTGTTGTTTATTTCTGTGGGTTTAGTTTGTCTCAATGGCAAACTGTGGGCATATTTAAGTCCTCGATGTACTATTTGGTGCGTGTGCCATCATGCTTGGGTGCTAAATTGTTTGGGTTGGTGCTGTCTGTGAGAGTTTCCTGGATGCGCAAGGAAAGAGTGGCGCGCGCGGCGTTCCTTCTTTCACCTTGACTGTCTCCAGTACAAAAATAAAAGGCACAAATCATCTGGCTGAGATCGAGTGGCAGATGTAGTATGAAAGAGCTACGCCCCCGACAGAAAGTCAACTTTTGAAATCAAAGGATCCAGTACGGTCGTCTTTGATATGTACTATTTCGCATTGGGCGCGCTGTCTGTAGTCCTGACGCCCATGAACTGCTATCCTCTCCTGGCGGCCTCTACCATTCTCTGTCCTTTCTCTCTGCTTTTGTCCTCTTCTTTGATGCCTGTTGTGTTTGATGTGGGGTGGCTGTACGTTAGCCCTAATGAGGTTTTGCGACAGGAACGAGAAAAGGGGTAAGATTGGGTGCTTTTTTTTCCTACAGTAAGGTGTTTTTAACCTTGTGAACACAGGTCGCTTTTTGGGTCTGCTGTGCACTGATCCTGCTGGTGTGCCATGAACTGAGGTTAGGGTGTGCTGTCTGAATAGATGCGTTCTCTCCATATCACTGACAAAATGATGTTCCTTGATATACGCAGGGTGGGTATGGATATGTGCGTGTTTTTGATGTGACTTTTAAAATGATTCTTTGTCTTCCTTTTTTATTAAAAATATATGTATTGATCCATTTTTTTTGTTGTTAACAAACTTTTTCTTTGATAGTTGATGAGAGACTGGAGAATAAACCTGACATTACGACTGCCCTGGCTTTACGGTTGTGCGAGAGTGTTTGGTGTCTGTCTTTTGTCACCTTCAACATCCCTCTCCTCCTCCTCCCTTGGGAACAACAGCCCCTCAACCAGTCAAGCTACATCAGCGGGACAGACCGACAGGTAGTGATCGTGACGAAGGGCACCTT
>JADBJO010033944.1:0-5000 GCA_016801955.1 Conus betulinus
CCCCCCCCCCTTCAAAAAAAGGTAACAAACAAAATGGCGACGGTTTAGCGTCAAGTTTTAGAACAGCGGATGGCTAAGTGGATAACCCTTCACCTCATGAAGCGCGAAAGGTGAGCACTGGACCTGCGTTTCTTAACCGCTTTAATCGCTAGATATCTTGCCGCGAGGTGCTGTTAACGAGATCATTCAAAGAAGCGACAAGGAGATGGCGCTAAGCCTAAGCTGATTTGTCTGGCTTTTTCCTTCGAATCTGGTTTCTGACTCTGAATTGAATTCGATTTAAAAAAAAAAAAAAAAAAAGTACTTTTGCATGAGCGCGTGACAATGGCAGCTGACTAACATAGCCTGGTCAGACATCACCACACCACTACCCCCTCGACACCAGAGACTAATTCATCGCAATTTAACCAAAACACGCCCCCCAACCTCATCATTCACGACTTCAGTCCACTGTGCCATCATCTTTGTCAAGAGACTAGTCCCAATATACGCAAGGCATGGCGAGCACACTCTCGCCGTGAAACGCAGCGAAGTAACGCCCCACGCGGCTAAGCTAGCGAGAACGCCAGCTTGCTTTCCGGGGCCGTTCAACGCACGTTATAGAACTCGCGTCAAAAAGGCAGTAACCCCTGTTTGCAGCCAGAGGAAACCCCCCACCCGCCGTCGTGTCGACTGCCCACCGTCGATCCGATGACGTCAGCAACTGGACAGTTCTTCGTTGATGGACCAGTGAAGGAGAGTGCCGATTCATGCTGTCTGTCCTTGTTAGGTTACGTACAGGGAGAGAAATTCGGATGGACGCACAAACCAGATGCAAACTGTGCTGATTTCATAAATTATACGAAACTGACAGAGAATTTTCGAAAAATATGTCGTTTCCTGACGTTACAAACACAAAAACATAAATATGCAACACACCACACGCACGCGCCCGCGCATACACAACACACACACACACACACACACACACACACACACAACACACACACTCTCACTCTCTCTCTCTCTCTCTCTCTCTCTCTCTCTCTCTCTCTCTCTCTCACTTAAAAGGTAGTCAGCATGAGAATGCTGCAATCCATGTAGGGAATACTATTATGTGCATTTCTACAGCTGCTGACTGCCATGTGCGGAGTATTGTTCTGTGCATTTTTTTTATATGTTTACTGCCATGTAGGAAGTATTATTCTGTGCATTTTTTTTTTAATAGGTTTACTGCCATGTGGGGAGTTTTGTTCTGTGAGCATTTATAGATGTTGACTGCCATGTGGGGAGTTTTGTTCTGTGCATTTTTATAGATGTTGACTGCCATGTGGGGAGTTTGTTCTGTGCATTTTATAGATGTTGACTGCCATGTGGGGAGTTTTGTTCTGTGCATTTTATAGATGTTGACTGCCATGTGGGGAGTATTGTTCTGTGCATTTTTTATTGATGTTGACTGCTATGTGGGGGTATTTTTCTGTGCATTTTTTAGATATTGACTGCCATGTGGGGTATTGTTCTGTGCATTTTTTATAGATGTTGACTGCTATGTTAGAAGTATTGTTCTGTGCATTTTTATAGATATTGACTGCCATGTTGGAAACATTGTTCTGTGCATTTTATAGATGTTCACTGCCATGTGGGGAGTATTGTTCTGTGCATTTTTATGAATGTTGACTGCCATGTGGGGAGTATTGTTCTGTGCATTTTTATGAATGTTGACTGCCATGTGAGTTGTATTCTTCTTAGCATTTTTTATAGATGTTCACTCCCGTTTGGGGAGTATTGTTCTGTGCATTTTTATGAATGTTGACTGCCATGTGGGGAGTATTGTTCTGTGCATTTTTATGAATGTTGACTGCCATGTGGGTTGTATTCTTCTTAGCATTTTTATAGATGTTCACTCCCGTTTGGGGAGTATTGTTCTGTGCATTTTTATAGATGTTGACTGCCATGTGGGGAGTATTGTTCTGTGCATTTTTATGAATGAATTTGACTGCCATGTGGGGAGTATTGTTCTGTGCATTTTTATGAATGTTGACTGCCATGTGGGTTGTATTCTTCTTAGCATTTTTACAGATGTTCACTCCCGTTTGGGGAGTATTGTTCTGTGCATTTTTATAGATGTTGACTGCCATGTGGGGAGTATTGTTCTGTGCATTTTTAGGAATGTTGACTGCCATGTGGGGAGTATTGTTCTGTGCATTTTTATAGATGTTGACTGCCATGTGGGGAGTATTGTTCTGTGCATTTTTATTTATGTAGAATGTCATGTAAGGAGTATTGTTCTGTGTACTTTCGTAGATACTGACTGCCATGTGGGGAGTATTGTTTTGCGCATTTCTTTGCAAATGCTAAGTCATATGGAGAATAATTTTGTGCATTTCTATCCATGCTGACTGCCTCTAAGAAGTATTGATTTCTGTCTTTTTTACATCTGCTATTGGTAACGTCTGAAGATAACATATTGGTCGAAAAGTCACCTGTACGTTTTCTCACTGTGTACTTTACACGTTGTTTCTCGTGTACATTTCGCATTGTTTTCAATGATACTGCAATCGCACGCGCGCACGCGCGCGCGCGCGCGCGCGCGCGCGCGTGTGTGTGTGTGTGTGTGTGTGTGTGTGTGTGTGTGTGTGTGTGTGACAGACAGACACAGTCTGTGTCTGTGTTGTCTGTCTGACTGTCTGTCTGTCTGTCTGTCTCCTCTCTCTCTTCTCTCTCTCTCTCTCTCCTCCTCTCTCTCTCTCTCTCTCTCTCTCTCTCTCTCTCTGGGTGTGTGTGTGTGTGTGTGTGTGTGTGTGTGTGTGTGTGTGTGTGTGTGTGGTGTTTAAGCCAATTCAGAATTTACGTCCCACCAAACTACTGTGAAAAGGCAAAGATGTATAACCGTGCCAGGGAAGACAGGGAAGGGCATCTACCTCAACACTCAACCACCCACCAGAACGACCACACATCAAAAGAAGGCTGACGAAAATGGCCTTTTTTTTTTTTTTTTTTTACGTTGCCCGCCCGCAGGGATTCGAACTCCGCGCGCAACACCTCACCGCAAACGCAATGCTCTAGCCCCCACTGAGCCACCTTCTCTCCTGCCGCTTCCCCTGCATATTTATGGGACCCTCCGGCTGGCAGGACTTGATGGAGTGGAGGCATGCAGTTTGATGGGTAAACAAAAATACCGGAGGGCAGAACACTAGGGGGAACAGGAAAAAAAAAAAAAAAAAAAGCGAAGAGAGTTTGGCGCCGCAGTCTGGTGACGGGGGTGAAGGGGGGTGTGGGGTCTCCTCGAGGGAGTGTGTGCCGTCAGCGGTGACATAAAACAAAAGTTTCCAAGTGAAACAGATCACGCCGTTCATGATGTACGTTATCTCCTACAGGTTTTCTCGGTGTGTGTCTTAACAAGTGCCCCCTCTCTCTCTCCTCTCTCTCTCTCTCTCTCTCTCTCTCTCTCTCTTCTACACACGCACTCTCTCACTCACACACACACAACACACGCACACGCACACACACATGCAACACATGCACGCACGCGCACACATGCACGCACGCGCGCACACACACACACACACACACACACACACACACACGCATGGCGTAAGCGCGCATTTACATTCATTCATTCATTCATTCATTCTCTCTCTCTCTCTCTCTCTCTCTCTCTCTCTCTCTCTCTCTCTCTCTCTCTCTCGCTCTCTCGCTCGCTCGCTCGCTCATTCGCTCATTCGCTCGCTGTGAGTGTGTGTGTGTGTGTGTGTGTGTGCGTGCGCCTCTGGGTTTGTGTGTATGTGTATGTGTATGCGTATGTGTATGTGTGATGTGTGTGTCTGTCTGTCTGTCTGACTGTGTCTGTGTGTCTGTATGTGTCTCTGTCTGTCTGTCTGTCTGTCTGTGTCTGTGTGTCTGTATGTGTGTGGGTGTCTTTGCTTCCAGCAAAACACGTTACAATGACATTCTATAGCACTGGGTAGTGTGTGGTGAGCGTGAGTTAAAGTGGATGAGAGAATGAAATTTTAAAAAGGGAACTCAGAGAGACACACAAACAGACAAACAAACAGACAGGCAGGCAGACATTGGAGGGAACGTCCATAAAACAAAAGCAAGCTTTGAGTCTCTCTCTGTGTGTGAGTGCGTTCGTGCGTGTGTGTATGTGTGTGTGTGTGTGTGTGTGTGTGTGTGTGTGTGTGTGTGTGTGTGTGTGTGTGTGTGTGTGTGTGTGTGCCGCGCGCGCGCGCGCGTGTGCGTGTGTTTCTAAGTGGATTGCGTGCGCATGACCGTTTGCGAGTTGGTGCGTGCGTGTGTGCGTGCATGTTTGTGCGTGTGTGGGTGCGTGTGTGTGAGTGTGCCTGCGTGTGTGTGTGCGTGTGTGTGTGTGTGTGTGTGTGTGTGTGTGTGTGTGTGGTGTGTGTGTGTGTGTGTGTGTGTGCGTGAGCGCGCACGCATGTGTGTGTGCGCGCGCGCGCGTGCGCGTGCGTGCGTGCGTGTGCAGTGGTTGGAGGGAGGGTGACATGGAGGAGGGGGGCATGTATGTTCTTTTGAGCATGACAGATAGAAGAGGTGACAGGTAAAGGATGCTGAAAGAAACCCAAGTCGTCTGTGAAGATGTTTGTGTTGGAACCGGTCTCCATCTCCATCGCTCTGGCGCCGTATTGGAAGATCGGTTACCCACGGGTTTTTTGAGTTTGTTTTCGTTTGTGTTTATGTTTGTACACCTCTCTCTCTCTCTCTCTCTCTCTCTCTCTCTCTCTCTCTCTCTCTCTCTCTCTCTCTCTCTCTCTCTCTCTCACACACACACACACACACACACACACACACACGCACGTAAAAGCTCTCTCTCTCTCTCTCTCTCTCTCTCTCTCTCTCTCTCTCTCTCTCTCTCTCTCTCTCGCAATCTCTGTCCCTCTCTCTCTCTCTGTCTTTCCCTCCCCTTCCCCCTCTCTCTGTCTTTCCCTCCCCTTCCCCCTCTCTCTCTCTGTCCGTCCCCCCCCCCCCCCCCTCTCCCTTCTCTCTATATAATGTGTGTG
>JADBJO010033945.1:0-10000 GCA_016801955.1 Conus betulinus
AAAAAACTAGTTGTAAAGGCAGTTTATGCAAAATAGACATAAAAAGGGAGGAAAAAATCAGACCTTTTGCAACGCAGTGATGGAAGAACTCTAAGAGAGAGAGAGAGAGAGAGAAGAGAGAGAGAGAGAGAGAGAGAGAGAGAGAGAGAGAGGGAGAGAGAGAGAGAGAGGAGAGAGAGAGAGAGAGAGTCGCTTCAGACATATTTTTATTGACATTGACCTGTACAGTCTTGTGTCAAGGGGAAACACGATCATATTTGCAGCGCCAGGAAAGAGAAAAAAGTCTTGGAATGAAATAGGCAAACTGAATAGCTCAGTAAATACGAACAATCAAAGCATTTTGAAATAAAGTGATGTAGGAGAGAGAGAGAGAGAGAGGAGAGAGAGAGAGAGAGAGATGAGAGAGAGAGAGACAGAGAGACAGAGACAGAGACAGAGACAGAGAGACAGTGAGAGAGAGAGAGCAGCTAAAATACTTGCACTCATCTACATTTAGTTTTTACTTTTGATCGATAGTTCTCTTCGATAGTTCTTTCGATCTATCATACATTAACTGCCAATCGTTCACACAGTAAAGTGACTCAGTCAGGACTCGGTGCCAAACCTTACTTTAGAGAAACAGCCCTGTCTGGAACAGTGGCTGTTCCAGGAGTTCAGCCTCTCCTCCTGCCCCAGTCTCTGGTCCGGGTCCTGGGTCAAGAGGCCCTGAATGTAGGCCTTAAGGGGCCGGGAGTACCTGCCGTATTTGAAGGCCCCCTGGCCCGGTGGAATTTTGAAACGCTCCTCGCACCTAAAAGGACAGCACAAACCAAAACATAGTCCTTCCTCTCAATTCTCACTGTTGGAGAAGCAAATTTCTACATAACTAGTCAAAAAAAAAAAAACACAGACATGCATAGGTATAAAACAAAAAAAAAGCCACGAAAAATGAAATGGACAAATAGAACTTCAAGTTCTCTGAAATCACACCAAGGCATTGAATGACAGAACCAGACTATAGGCAAGGGATGATGAAAATAACAGACCAAACCCACTAGACGAAAATGGCGGCCATGCGATAGTCTGCCTTTGAAAATTATTGTTGGAATTTACTCTTCTTTACTTTTGTATTTAACAGTGTGCCATAAAAGAGGAATCGGAAAGGGGGAGACGGGCGAATCCTGACAGAGAATGTAAAATTCTATGTCAGCATGAGTCGTTTCAGGCTACTAACCCGAGATAAGTCTAATAGGTCTCCTATATACGTAATATCAGTAGCAGACAGTTTTGAAATAGGCCTGTATATACAGATCCTCTTTCCCTTTCCCCATTCCTTTTCTCAAAAACAAACACGATCAGTCACACACACACAGACACATAGACACAGACACACACACACAACACACACACACACACACACACACACACACACACACACACACACACACACAGATTCATTCATTCATTCATTCTACAGCTCTGAGACACTGACGACAACTCACCCTTGCTGGTCATTGCTAGGTTTCAATGGACCCGCCAATAGTTCCACGGGGTCCACTTTGTGGACTAGGGCCAGCAGAGAGACCCCCACTGCCCAAAAATCCACCATCTGTGGACAGAAAGCGATGACTTAGAATTATATATATATCTATATCTATCTATCTACCTATATCTATCTATCTATCTATCTATCTATCTATCTATCTATCTATCTATCTATATATATATATATATATTTAGTTATAAACAAAAGCTTGCTCTTATCTCTTAAATGAAAGAAAGAGGGGGGGGGGGGGGGGGGGGGGGGAGAGATATGCATTCATATCTGCTGTGGTAGATAATTCTTCCTAACTATGATATATATATATATATATATATATATATATGTGTGTGTGTGTGTGTGTGTGTGTGTGTGTGTGTGTGTGTGTGTGTGTGTGTGTGTGTGTGTGTAAAACACACATACATACATACATACATACAGAGAGAGAGAGAGAGAGAGGAGAGAGAGAGAGAGAGAGAGAGAGAGAGAGAGAGAGAGAGAGAGAGATTGTAGATCTTGATACACATACATACTCATACGTCTGCCTGCACGATTCATTTCTCTCTCTCTCTCTCTCTCTCTCTCTCTCTCTCTCTCTCTCTCTCTCTCTCTCTCTCCCCCCCCCCCCCCCTAACCATTGTGACAACTGAGAATGTTCTACGAGGAGAACATGAGGCTGGATAGGACGTGGAGCTGTGAGAGCGCGTGAGTCTTGCAGGGATATGTGCGCTGTTCTGCACATTGTGATAGTCCATGCTGGTCTTAAGAGAGATGGACAACACCGAATCACTGTGGTGACCATTTTTTTTTTTATTTATAAGAGGGAGCTGTTTTGGTGTTTTTCAGGATTTCAGTTGGGACCTCTACAAAATACGTTGGCTAGTTTCCCAGTTTTGAGGAGTTTCCTTCTTGCATGTGAATGGACTATATCACACGAGAGTCCCGAATGAACAAATCGGGCAAAAAAAAAAAGTTGTGCAACACTGTGTTTTCCTGTGTGTCCCGTCTGACATCCTATGTAAGAAATAGGTTTCCAAGCCCTTTCAAGATAAGCTGCGGTCTGGCTAAAGAAAAAAAAACAGTAATAAAAAAAAACTCTTGCATTTCGCATCACGAGTAAATGAACAGGGTGGCCAGCAAGCACGTGGGTATGCTTTCTTTCAAACTGACTTATTTTATTGCCACTTCAGCTATGGGGCGACAGAGTGAAGATCGAAAGAAACAGATACCAAAAAGCAAGCGAGCGCAGATCCCACTGACTATTTCGTGCACTAGTCGTGTAGTCAGCTGTGCAGTGCAACGAAACGACTGTAATGTGTGACGTCCTGCTGTGAGTATTTTACCATGTGACATATCTTGGAAGAAACACACACCCTTCTTCCCCTCCTCCCCCACTTGTATAGAAATGTGGTTTTATGATACAGTATAACTAGGCCTATGTCCGCAGATCATTGATTTTACAATATAGAAAAACCAGAACTATGAGTAAGTAATGCCCACGTTGCCGTCCCTGTTTTACGATACAGAAACCTATGTGAGTAGGTAACGCCCATGTTGCGTTCTGTGTTTTACAGTATAGTATATGTGTGTGTATAACGCCCATTTTGCTGTTTTACTGTACTGTGTAACTACGTGTAGATAATGCACATGTTGTTGTCTATGTTTTTCCACACAATATAACAATGTGTGCGGGGGGTGGGGGGCGGGGGGTGTAGATGTGTCTAGGTAATGCATACGTTGCGAGCAATGTTCCCATCTTACCTTATCATACCGAACGGGAGTTCGGTACATTTCAGGAGCCAGGTACACTGATGTGCCACATGGCTCCTGTAGACTTTCGGTATCCCACTGAAAGCAGGGATATGCCGAAGTCAATTATTCTACTATGTCCCTCCGCATCGAAAAATAACATTATCTGGTTTAATGTCACGGTGGACGATGTATCTCTGAAAAAAAAATTGAAAATATCCATAGAAAGATATACACCATCATCAATCTACCAATTGATCACAAATGATATGATTATAATTTATGTACAATGACAACATTATTTTTTAATTTATTTATGACTCAGCTTGACTGACATATGTGAGGTAAACTGAATTTATATTGCCCCCAAATGCCAAAGTATTATTACATGCAACTGTTTTTGTCTCCCCCCCCCCCCCCCCCCCCCCCTTCCTGCTCTGAGTCTTCACCATTTGTAATGATGATTAGTTCAACAAGTGCATGTCGGAATGATTATTTTTTTTTCTTCTTGAACACATCATACAAAACGCAGATAGATTCACATAGTAACAGTGGTATGACATTGTGCAATCGCATTTAAAATGTACTGCAATCCCTGTCATTATTATCACATTGATTGTCACACAGCTTGTCAGTTGTCATTGTTATAACAGTAAGTACCAGTTCGTCAACCTGGTTGATTAATTATAGTATTTACAGTTGTATCCAATAGCCCCATCAAGTTATTATTATCAATTTATTGCCAGGTGTTAATTGTTTAGTAACTGATCACATTCAAAGGTGAATGCAGTAGTTATGATAACATTTATTGCCAGCTCAACAATTTGCTTTGTTAGTTCACCATTTTTTTTAAGTGGACTGCACAACTTTTTTTCTGAATTTCCATCTGGGCAGCACTCTCTCTCTCTCTCTCTCTCTCTCTCTCTCTCTCTCTCTCTCTCTCTCCTCTCTCTCTCTCTCTCTCTCTCTCTCTCTCTCTCTCTCTCTCCCCCTTCCCCCCCCCCCCCCCCCCCCCCCCCCACCCCCGACATTTCCTCCACTACATCCACGTACAGGATACTCTCGTTTCACACATTTTACACATGACCGTCAACGCTGTTGGAGCATGCTCTTTTTGCCTATTTCACATTAGTCCTTCAGTAAAAAACAACTTAATGTTGTCGGCTTTTATTCTTTGTTTGATTGTACGTTCAACACAAACTTACTTCGTGTATAAAGCAGCAGACCGCCAAAGACAGTTCTGCAGCCAAGATGGCCATCTGTTGGCCGTTGAAAACTGTCTTCTTTTCAATGTGGTGCTGCAGGGAGCCACCACTGTAATAGTCTGCAGGGAAATAACACATTATATTAAGTGAGTGATCTACCCTCAGGAGGACTTACTGTCCTAAAAGTGGTAGAATTATGTCTATAAAAGTCACACACAACAGCAATTAACTAATATCAAAGCGATATGATTGTCTTGAAATATGTCACTCTACATTAATTAACAGATAAACACGAAACATCCTGACAGCTGTGAATCATATGCAGGAAAGTATCACACCTATGTTAATTGATGCACGGTCTCAAGATTTAATCGTCCTGATGGCTCTAAAAACAATTCACGAACATATTTAAGAAAGTGATGCACATCGACCTAAGAATTAACTGTACATATTCCTGTGAAATTCAGTAATGAAATACTTGATGTACATTCACGTAAATGATACACACTTACTAACTAAACGTACAAATGGCTGGAGGGGGGAGGGGGGGGGGGAAGGGGGGGGTCAGAAGTAAAGTTTCCTTAAGATATTACCTTACATCGTTTATATTAAAGATGATTTCTCTAAAATAACTGGGATGCTCTCTCTGTCTCTCTCTCTCTCTGTCTCTGTCTGTCTATCTCTCTCTGTCTCTCTCTCTCTCTCTCTCTCTCTCTCTCTCTCTCTCTCTCTCTCTCTCGGATTTTCTCGATTTTCGAGACTATAACTGTAATGTTTTCTCTTTTCTCGTTTGAAAACCTGAGTTCTATAACTACTAGATTGATCCGAATATGTTTTAATTTCGTCGAGGAGGGAGTGAGTGCAACCAGTCACTCTCATTTCTCCACGATCATTTCTTCTTTTATGCCTTGATCAGCCTTCGGTGCTTCCCCCTCCCCCCCAACTCCCTCCACCTCCTTCTGTACTACAGTGGGAATGGACTGTACACCACTGGATTGTATGGAGTGAGTCTTCTGAAACTCCCCAGCAGTTCAAGCAGGAGTAAAGCCATAGACCACAAACAGATCTCACCACCAGCAGACAGTTCTGTGGGTCCTGTGAGGCCAGTCATTGAAGCGATTTGGTGATGACCAAATACTGTTTATCGGTACTCTTGTTCGTTTTTTTTTTTAAACGATTTCTTACTTCAATACAAATCAGTAATTTTGAATTCTCCTCCTTCTGCTTCCTTCTCCCTACATGTTAACAACTTCATATCTGTACTAGACTTACAGTTCAGCAAAAATCAGATTCCACAGTGTCTGTCAAACAAATACAGATATCTCACTTTCCTAGTGCAAAAGTCAACAAGAACTGTAACCTCACTGTACCTGTCAACATATAGCCTATAGCTATCTCCGGGCCTATGATCAGTACAAATCAAAACGAATTGTGATTCCACATCACTTGTCAACAAATAGATATCTCCTGAACAAACAACCAGCACAAGTCAAAAGTAACTGCCATTCCACATTACCTGTCAACATATACAGATGATTCTGGACTGGAAGCTGCCCAGCAACTGTGCGAGGAAAGGCACACCACGGAGCTGACGACAAATGGCCCGCTCTTTGCTGTACATCTCCTCACACCCTTCCAGCTTTTCCTGCTGTTTCAGGGCCATCAGCTTTCTGGGCAGCCTCCAGCGGGTCTGCTTGGAGGGTCTGACGAGAAGCACCTCTCCGAAAGCTATGGAATGATAAAGGATGACTCATTAATAAGACAAAGAATAATAATATGACGTACAACATTGAATATCACGAGAAGATCATGATCAGAAGTGAATGACACGATTATGGGCAAAAAAAGGTAAGGAAACGATTAACTACTATACGAACATAATTCAGTGTTTTCATGTAAGAGTATGCAACTTTCGTACCTGGCATATTGGCGATATATTTTGCCAAGTGAATTTTGGTTGGTGAAATTGAGTTTGTTTTGAATGGATTATTGAAGTACCCAGTGACAAATGCTAATTTAAATCTTACTTCACACATATTTATTCCACTCTTAACCCTAACAATATCTCAGACTCAAACTTAAATTCAGAAACCAATCTCCATTTCAGCACATAGGAGAGAGGAGTAATCTATCTTAAGTATTGTGAACCGTTCAATTCAAATTTAGGTATAAGTGCCAACTTCAAAGAGGTCAACAGAAATCGACGAATCGCCCTGCTAGACATGTCTTGTTATTCATAAATAAACAAAGCAAATAAAAAAAAAACGGACAAAACTTCAATAAATCTACACTCTAGATCAGCTTCTCTCCCTTTATATTCCAAATGATCTTCAAACCAAAAATACTTGGGGGGGGGGGGGGGGGGGGGGGGGGGGGCAATAGTTCAGCAAGCATTTTTCCTAACAATGATCTTTTAGTAAATTATCTTTCAAAGGCAGTGTAAATAGTATCAACTTCAACTGAATAGTAACTGCTGTGGTCCTAATTCTCCCACTCCATTGTCGCTGATGTAAATAATCACATGTACTCACCTCCTGCCCCAATCCTCCCAGGCATTCAAAGTCGCCTACGCATAATGTGATCTGATCTGAAAAATGAAATAACAAATCTTTTAAAAAGACATCATAGCACTGTCACGACGACAGCTGAAGGCAAAGTTAACGCATGCGCGCGTGCCAATGTGCGTGTGCGTGTGTGTGTGTGTGTGTGTGTGTGTGTGTGTGTGTGTGTGTGTGTGTGTGTGTGTCTGTAAAACATGGCTGACGTCATTACTCCATCACCCTGTACACGCCTACCATCCCCCCCACCCCACACCCTATCCCCATTCAACACCTCCTATCCCCATCCAACACCTCGTTCCCTCATTTTTTTAAATCGCTTCTCTTTCTCGCCTGCGCGCGCGTGTGTGTGTGTGTGTGTGTGTGTGTGTGTGTGTGTGTGTGTGTGTGTGTGTGTGTGTGTGTGTTATTTTTGATTAAATATTCTGTTTTTAAGTGATCTCTTTTTTTTCGTATAATTTACGTATTCATTATTTCTTCATGAATGTTTACCACAAGTATATATTTTATTATTTCATATTGTATTTTGATTTACTCATAAATTTGTCGACTATTTCAGTCGTTATTTGTTTCGTCTTTGCTTTTATTCTTTTATCTCCAACAGTTTATTTACTGTTGCTTTTCGTGGATTTTTTTTAGATATGCTAGTTCGACTTTTAGTGTCGTCGTTTTGATCTTCAACACGATCACCGAAATGTTGACTTATTTTATACCGTATACATTTCACCTATAACCTACAATGATTTGATATGCACTTTTGGTTAATTTTCTTTTTCAGTTTTTTTTTTTAACGGTATGATTTACATGATTTTATACTCGTTTATTCATTTTTTATGTTTCCTACATGTCACATTTTTATAGCGTTGTATTCTCATATGATTTTAATTTCTCTCTCTCTCTCTCTCTCTCTCTCTCTCTCTCTCTCTCTCTCTCATCTCTCTCTCTCTCTCTCTCTCTGTATGTATAAGCTTCAAAATCATAATTGATATTGAGAACAGAATGAAATGTTCGAAGCACAGAAAAACAATCAGAAAACGAACAACGCGTGCATATAGGTAAACGTAGCCTACAGGTAAAATCAAGGGAGAAAAAAATCATTATTACCTTTTTCAGTTGATGATGCCATGGTATGCAGGAGCCCAACACACACGCACACACACACACGTAGTCCAACAATTCTGTAAATACGGCGTCGCACCGCAACGTCCCGCTTTTATACACATGGCACGCGACGTGACCATGACTCAAAGACTCTTCCGGGAGTGATTAGTTAAGAGCATTTCTTGTGAAAGAAACCATTCTGCCACTAATGAACCTGATACAGCTAAGTGCGGAGACGACGACGCTCTTTGTGAGGGAGATTAGATTACCCTGACTATGCTAATCGCAGTAGATTAGATTTGCACAGGCACGCCCAGCAGCACGGGGTGGGCTCCGTTTTGCCCTGCTTTGTTTCAGTTTCATCCTCTCCACTTAGGGAAAGCAGGGGGGGGAGAGGGAGGGGGGGTGCAAACGGGGTGGAGTGGAGTGGGGTGGGTGTGGGTGGGGTGGGGTGTGGGGGGTTAGGGCGAGAAGAAGGAAGGGAAGTAGAGAACATTTAAGATGGCGAAACGCGACGTGTCGCTACCTGCCAGCATACCACCAAGTTAAGCTAAGATAATATATTGCTCAGAATCTGAAATAAAAGTATCACACTGTTTGCCTACCAACATTTTGCCGGACTTTTATTCCACGGAATACAAGTGGTTTACAACTAGGTGGATTAAGACCCTACCACCACCACCACCACCCTCCTCCTTCCTTATATTTTTACCGTTCAGATGAAATTAACAACACTTAAAACAAGATCAGGTCTACGTTTCCAGTGTTGCGTTCATTCATAAATAACCGCGGTACCTACACAATGGTGACAAGTCCCCTATCTGCTTTGTAAGATGTTTATCAAATAATATTAATGTGTAAACGTTCAAGAGACTGCATATAGTGCAGCATTAATATTGGATTGTATGAAAACTCTTCAGAGGGAGAGAGAGAGAGAGGGAGAGAGAGAGAATGTAAAATAATAGATAGAATAAATAAAAAGGGAAGGGGCGGGAGGAACTAAAGAAGGATAGAGGATGAAACACACACACACACACACACACACACACACACACACACACACACACACACACACACACACACACACACACACACAAGTCAATCCATGTCAATGAACTCAGAACTCAGACAACGTTGTCATCTTCAAATGAGAAACTGACAGTGGTGATGTGTGTCATTTGACATAATGAAAGCGCAATGACGGAGAAAGAAAGATCAGCACAGGCCTCCTAAGTTCTCTCTCTCTCTGTTCTGAGTTCTGAGTTCATTGACATTGACGGCAGCATGTCCTGGCACAGTCCTCCGATGTCTCGCCTTCCTTCTCTGCCACGTTGTACACCCTCAGGTTCCATCGCCGGTCATACTGCTGCTACGTTTCATCATTTGTTTGCAAAATATTGTTAAGGTTTCGACTGTTGAATGTGTTATGATAAGAAAGTCTTGATTTTTTTTCTAATGTTCCCATAAGCAAAACAAGTGAACAAAAAATGTAACTCTTCTTTTCTAATTGCAATATTATTACACAATGGATGTGAATCGTCAACAGCATCATTCTTGAGACACCATCTTTTATTAGCATTTAAACCTGGTGTTCTATTCCTAAATCTTGCAAGGATACCTCTTTGCCACCGATTAGATACTAGATGTAAATAGTTTTTTTCTGCCTAAAAGTTACTTTTGAAGGATACGAACCAGGAATATTGAGAGAGAGAGAGAGAGAGAGAGAGAGAGAGAGAGAGAGAGAGAGAGAGAGAGAGAGAGAGAGAGAGAGTAAAATAAAGAAATAGAAGAAAAGAAAAGGGAAGAGGGGGGACGAAACAAGGATGGAGGAATCTAAAAAAAAAAAAAAAAAAAAAACATGTGTACAG
>JADBJO010033945.1:12500-14050 GCA_016801955.1 Conus betulinus
CGTGTGTGAATGCGCATGTGCGTGGACAAATGTGTGTATGCCTGTGCTTCGGGCGTATGCGCGTGTGTATGTGTCTGTGTCTGATTGTAAGTGGATGTATACAGTATGCGTATGCAATAGCTGTTCAAGTATGGTCCAAGTCCCTTTTTTTTAGTAACTGGGTGAATAAATGAAAAGACAACAATAAAAGTATGTGAATATGCTAAATGAACGAACTGTTTTTAAGTATGCTGATTTTTTTTAAGACAAATAACGATTATAACGTATGAACAACACAATAAACGAATGCATGGATGACGAAGAAAGAAAAAAGAAAGAAGGAAAGAAAGGATGGAAAGAAAAAGATACAAAGAAAGTGAGACACAAAGAAAGCAAGACACAATGGAAGAGACACTGTGCACTTTGCCCTGAGCGCTAAAATGACTCACCACCGATATCAGCGCCCTGTTGTCTACCCCCCCTCCCCCCACGCGCACCCCGATTCCACCCACCTTCTGCCCCCGTTCTCTTCTCCCTCTTACTCTCAGACTTCCCAGGGAAGAGGACATACAGAAAATAAGACACAAAGAAAGCCAGACACGATGAAAAAGACTGTGCGCTTTACCCCAAGCACTGAAATGAGTCACCACCGCCATCAGCACCCTATTGTGCACCCCCTACCCCCTCCCCGATTCCACCCACCTTCTGCCCCCATTCTCTTCTGCTTCCCACCCTCACCCTTTCCGTTCCCCTCACCTCTCCAGCGTTTTCATTTGTAGTCTCCCACAATCTCCTTCCACCCTTCTCTCTACTGTCATGTCCCTGCCCCCTCCCTCACCCACAAACACCTCCCCACACCCTCTCCTTTTCCAGCCCCCCCCCCCCCTCCTCCCGCCACCTTCACCCACTTCCTTTTGTTGTGCCCAAACTGACGTATATCATCTGTCCAGACAAGTAAATACACGTGTCAGAGCTGACTGCGTGCGTGTCAGCTGGGTGAAACTGGACAGAGTCGTGCTACTACCTGCAGGTTCCATTTTCTTGGCCACTCAGCCGTGTAGTGAAGTTCGCGCAGTCAGCACGTTCCAGGTTCCAGTCCCGCTGGCGCTCCACTGCCGTTATATCTTGCTACTAGTGCTGACCAGCTTAACATGCTGTCGTCCTAGTGATAGAGTATGAGTTAGACAGTACCCCACCCCCCTCCACCCACTCTCTTCGGATGGCAGCCTCTGTCTGCCATCATGACGTATGGTGAGACCAGTTTAACATGCTGTCGTCTTGGTGGTATCAGTGTGTGTTAGACAGCCCCCCCCCCCCCCCCCCCCCCTTCGTTCCCCTTTACTCCACCCACTCTCTTGGGATGCAATCCCTGTCTACAAACAACGTATGGTGGGACTAGTTTTAACATGCTGGCATCAGATTATGACGGATGGTGGGGCCAGTTTTAACATGCTGTCGTCCTGTCTGGTACCAGTGTGTCTTACACAGCCCCTCCCCCCCCCCCCCTCCACTCCAGACCATTCTTTTGGGATGGTATCCTTGTCAACTATTGTGGATCTAATAGGTGTGGT